>JABFAK010000660.1:0-55544 GCA_013266265.1 Fusarium sp. NRRL 66182
AAAAAAAAGAGCCCAAAACCCAAAGACAATTTCAGAATGGAGCCCCCCGTCTCCAAAAACGTTCAACGCAGCGCATGGGTATCTCGGGGAGGTTTTGTTTACTCGCGGTCTTGCTCCAGCCACCAATCTCCCGCTCCATCCAATCTTGAGCGTCGCAGTCAAAAATCGTACACTGCATTCGCCCAATGGCGCGTTGCAATATGGTCGGCGGTCAAGAGAGAGAGGTATGCCATCCTTTTCTCATGTTTCCGTCGGCAGCTCCCAATCTTTACTGGTCCATGATTATTTCCCAAGCTTTGTCGTCGCCAAATCGCAATTGAGAGAACCCTTTCAAAGGATATCCCTAGTTTACCCCTTCAAGGGCACCCTGCTCTACTTCTCAGAACCGATGATGTGACATAATTCCCGGTATACTTGGCATGGCGCTCGTTACGGGGATTGACGGCGGTGGTCGGCTGGCTTTGTCCCTAAGCGTCCAGTCGTCGCCGGGTTCTGAAGGAGCCACGAGCTCCATTAGAGTATATTGGAGGATGCCGTCGAGGACTTGTGGCACAACAATATCTCGGGGAACGCTCCGCGAGGCCAGAGAAGGTTCTTCGTTATCGCGGCCATCGGCCTAGAAGCTCCAGTCAGCAAAACTCAAATGCCTATACAAGAAGAAGCAAACAAGCAAGCAAACCTACAAGACAAGAAGCGCAAGGCGCATTATTCACCCAAACCCAGTTGGGACAGTTGTGTGTATAAAAATACTTGCAGCGGTACTTGTAAAAACCACCGGCACCACTCATTGTGTTGTTGAGGATAGAAGAAAGCTGTACGACGCAGGACGAAGGAGATTGAACAAGGTAGGATGGACAAGATGAGATGGAGATGCGAGGCAGACGCTCTCTTATAAGATATGTCAGGCAATGAAAGGAAGTGACGTGAATCGATTAGCATGGAGAGTGGACTAGGCTGGGGAAAGGGTCGAACGATGCGCCTGGCTGTCCTACAGTGCCGCTGATGAAGTGCGGATGGCCAACATGTCAAGGATTCCCAGGGCATGGCGGAGCTTCAAGCGGGAATGGTCTGGCATGATCAAAGGTGCGTACCGTTTGCTCGACGGAATACTACTTACAGACTCGGACTGCTGACGTCTTGGGACAGCTAAACTCGATGGCGAATGGCTGCTGGCGTAGCAATGCCATTTTACATGGCATTGACTGATGTCCCCCACTGGACATAACGATGCGATGCAGTGGAGACCACACCCGTAGTGATGACAGACAGGGTGACCCTGCGAGCTCCGCAGGAGGGCTGCTCGACACTGGACGCCTCTTGCAAGAAGCCGGACGTCGAATACAGGCAGGAAGACATGCATATTGTTTGTTCTACAACAGCGGCAACAGACGACAACCAACCAAAAAGGACCATCATGGACGACTCTTCTTGGAGAGTGATTGGAACATTTGCACCACTTTTGTCGCTAGAATTGGCCCGCTATAATTAACACGACTGTGGAGGAGGACACATAACTTTTCCACAAGTTCACTAGACGAATGTTATTCGGCATTAGTGGCATCCAGGTGCTGCGATTCTCGCCTCAATATGCTGCTGAGGGGACTCTACAGTGTAGTAGTATCTTTCTACTCAAAAGCGATGGGAGAGCTGTCGTAAAGTGTCGACAGCTTGGAAAGCGTGTGGGGCCATGGGACGAGAGCTCTAACGTTAACAGGCGTAGTGTCCGGCGGATATGGCGTGAGGTTAGACCTGACAAGGGGTGTCTCTCTTGTCTGGGGAAAGGACGTACCATCTGTCACGGCCATATCCAATGATGTTGGGCATACATCCATCCCTCTCGGAGTCGACCTTGCTTGAGACGATGCACAATGATTCCCCCGTCTACGGTCCATGGTCCGCGTCCAAGCCCTTAGGTCCACGGCAATCACAATCGCTCGACGCCGCATGCCAGGGAAAAGAAACCCTCGACGGGGAGGGGCGTGTTCGACCACTTTGCTGTGCGCATATGCTGTGGTATTCTCGGACCTGTCGGCGCTACGCTTTGAAGCCGCGTGGGCTGCGAGGTTATAGTCAACGGCCGGCTTGCTGTGGTCGTTCCATGTCACCATGCGTCGTGCCACGAGCAGAGCATGGGTAAAGAGCTGAACTTTGAAAGCAGGCCATCAACAAGACTACTTTGACCATGCTCTTGGTCGCTGAAACGGGGACTATGTGGGGAGGGGATCTTTGAGGCTGAAAAAGAAACGTTCTAAGAACACCGCTGGTTTGATGCCAATGCGGCCCAGCAGCTGGAAGGGAAGGGAAGGGGACGGGAAAAAGCAAAAAAAGAAATAAACATAAAAAAATCCCCTCACAGGTGAAGGGACAGGATCCACAAGCGCGTGGCGCCGCGTTTGGCTTGGAGGTATGCGAAGTATCTCGATGTATACTTACCGAAAATGGTTCAGATGTTTGTGAGGCATTCGTTTCTGCCTGCAAGAGTCTGAACATGTGAACGGTCGAATGTGAAAAATCAGCAGTCAAGGTTGAGATTTGGAATTGTCGACATGAGCGAGACCTCGACCGTGGTGTTAATTCCTGCTGTCATGAGCTGTGACAGTCTCGGACTGATTCTTTCATTAGGGCCCCAGGATGTCTCATGTTTCCAACGCCCAATGAATGAGGCTTTTGCCGGCACCGTCGGATGCCTCCACTCCTACTTTGGCAATTCGATCCTCCTTATCTAACTACTACTACTACGTAGTAGGTAGGTAGGCTTTGTTACAAACACTATCTTGGGATTGAAGCAGTCGGAACTAAAATAGCAACAAACCACGCAAAAGTCGAGCGCACCGAAAGACCATGATATGGGAATAGTTCCGTATTGTCGAGGAATTGATTACGAGTAGGGAGGACGCTAGAAGCTATAGCCTTCTGCTCTATGGGAAACACTCTGCAGCTACAGGCTATGCTCTCCATACTTTTATCATCCGGAACTGCCATCTGCACTCACTTCAGCATATGTACATAATCGACCGAAATCTCCTTGACCTTTGGGCTGAGCAATTTGCTCGGACCAACCCCCTGATACCCTGAAGTTCTTTCTATCCTACCCTGATTTACCATGTACACATGGTAATTGGACAGATTCTCCTGATCTGATAACACCAACTGGGGTGTCCCTAGGCCATGACCAAGCTCAACGACAAGTCTATCACACTCCAATGATGGTGATAAGTTCGGTTGATTCTGCCATGTGATATCCCTGCAGCCCGAAAATAGCTTCGTCGCCTATGAGCTACTATTGGCGTCGATGACATCGCGCAAAACAACGCAAATATTGACATTCGCGGGAGGTAATAATGACTGGACCTGGTTGAAGAGTCAGCCTTAAAGCGGAACTAACGGCACAATATCTGGTTCCTCACTGAAACCTTTGCTCCTCATCTATTATTACATGTGCATTTATTATACAGACAATCCATGTCTCCTTAGGTAGTGATCCCAAGGCGAACGTCTGGACCAAGACTGTTGGGTTTAACGCACTATCATAGGCTCCAGGCCAGCTTATTTGATTGCTTTATCTTGACTCCCAATATTGGCTTGAATTGTCAGATCATTGGCATTCAGAACGCCACGAGGCTTTTCAGTCCGTGGTTGTACCCGCATGTTGTTTGTTGCTAACGTCGCCCAGGCGTCGATAGCTCCGTAGCGCTCCCACGCATGCAGTTCGTTTCCTTTCTTTTCTCTTCTTTTTGCTTTTTCCTTCGATCTCCCGCCTCCACAGAAACCAATGCGAGGGGAGCCCTGCTAGCCCTGCCATTTCAGCAACCCTGGTAATCCACACCCAGGTTTAGCAGGCATTACACATCATCGCCCCGGGACTCTAACAAGAATTGGAGTTAGAACCGTTGAGACTAACGGCTAGACTGCATTGTTAAACGCGGCGAGACGGATGTGTAGGCCGCCCCCCACCTTGAAATGATTCCTTGTTCGTGTTTGCATCACAAACATCGCCGAGAGCATGTATGTAGGTATGTATCTTGACGTGGATCCCCGAGCCAAGCATCAAGCTCCGCTGACAGCTCAAATCCCGTATAGCAAACTGCCAGGGTTGGGAAAAGAGACAAGAATGCTGTCATGTGGAGAGCTTAGCAGGCCAGAAAAGGTGTCGTGCATGATGCTAGGAAAGTATAATGTTACAGAACTGCAGAGGCGCTTCAGATTGATTGACAATGTTTCATCTACCAGGTTGACACTGTTGACTATACGAATAATATCAGCCTCTCTATCCGCCGCCACCTTTATGCATAAATCTGTTCCGAGGTTCGTTTTGTCGTCTCTTTTCTCATTCTCTACATACAAAGACGCGCGCTAGTAAACCGCCCAAGAAACGCCTGCATCCCTCATCTCGCTCTGTCACACCCTCTTCCGGTAGCCTAACGGTGCTGCAGCACTCCAACGCCGAATAGGCAAGGCAAAGCAAACCGTGAGCCAGACAGGGAAGGGGTGAGGAGGGGGAGAGTGAAAGCAGAGAGAGACACAAAATCCAACCAGTCAACCAACCAGAATATTGGTTGCCGCACATAAAACGCCGTGCCGACCAGCCAAGGTATGAGATTTACAAATTTGGCGGGTTTGACAAGGTAGGGGAGGACCTTGTTGATGTAGTCGCCCACAATCTTTCCTCCTACACCCTCTGCAAAGATGATGCTCCTTCGTTGGTCCATGCAAGGCCGAGCTGCCGTGATGGAGGGCTGCCTCCTACACACACGCATGAGGGTTAAGCATTGGATGAGCAGGAGGACCGATCGCTCACTTTCCAATCCCTGCTAATTCCGGTTGATCGTCGATTGCTGGGAGAAGGTTCTCATGGGTTCCTGCAGGAAAGGCTTCATCTACCAGCCCTCATGGCTTCCTTGCGACGCTTCTTTTCTGCGGCGCGTGCGAGAGAACGCTTGACATCGCCTTGCTCAAACGAGTCAAGATCGTAGTACGTGGGGGCAATCTCCTACAAAATTGTTAGTACAATTGTCTCGAGCAGGAAGAATCATCACTGGAGGAACACGACTTACCAGTAGCCACTCGGGTCGGATACCCGTACATGTTCGGATATATTGCTTGGACGTCAGGACAAACTCGTTGTAAAGAACCCAGTCAAACTCGGTGCGGAGGACAGTCGAGGGGTGGATCAAAACGGCTTGGTCGTCCTTGATGGTCTTGTACAGCTTGCCCGAGCTCTCTTTCATGGCGACTTGCATGAAAAACCCGGCGAGCAATGCGCGTCGGATGTTGGTGTAGTAGTTCTTGTCCTCGAAAGGCGTTGACATGAGCTCCAGGCCGTTCGTCTCCATGATACGCTTGAGCTGAGCGCGAACGTTATCGGCACTTGAAAGATGGCGGAATGAGAGGAAGTGCTCGTGACACCACTGCTTGACGCTGTTGGGGTCTGATGTCGCCTGGCCCTTGAAGGCGTGATAGGCGTTGAGAAGCGTCAGATGGTCACCGTCGGGGTGAGCAAACTGCGCCTTCATCTCATCGGCGCGCTTGCGGTTGTTGGCGGGCCGGGTGAAGATTTGGGGGACCGAGAGGAGAGAGGTGATGGAAAGAATCTCGTTTGAGCAGTAGAATTCGGGAGAAGAGATGAGCATGACGGCTAGGGCAGGGTCGAGAGGGAAGGCTGATGCCATGCTGCCAAGAGTGGTCAGCTCACCATCGTCGTCGAGACAGGCGAGGTAATTGAGCTCCTCGAGGGCTCGCATCATGGTTTCTGGGGCAGGGGGGTCCATGAGATCGAAGTGAACAAGGTCCTCAACACCAAGCTTCTTGAGCTCCAGAACAGTATTAGCCAGGTTAGAGCGCAGAATCTCAGGGTATGTCTGCTCGATAAGCTCCTTCTTGAAGGCCTTTTCGGTGTACAGACGGAAACACTTTCCAGGCTTGGTACGACCGGCACGACCGGCACGCTGCTGGGCGGAAGCTTTAGAAATGGGCGAGACAAGGAGCGACTCGACACGGATACGGGGGTTGTAAATCTTTTGCTTGCTAAAGCCGGGATCCACGACGTAGACGATACCGTCAATGGTCAAACTGGTTTCGGCGATATTGGTGGAAACAATGACCTTTCGACCAGGACGACCGCCCTTGCGGACAGGCGCGGGTGCCTTGTCGAAGATGCGCTGCTGCTGATGGGGGGGGAGGGTACCATAGAGGGGATACACAGCGAGCGGGCCGGCGTCGACTTCGCGCATCAATTCGTCCGCCTCGAGGCTGATCTTGCGGCAAGCGTCTTCAATTTCGTCTTCACCAGTGAGGAATAGTAGCACGTCGCCTTCGGGCTCGGAGGCGTGGATTTGAAGGACAGTTCGAATGGCAGCCTCGACATAATCGCGTTCAGGCTCAGGAGTGTAGAAGATCTCAACAGGATGGGTTCGACCGGGGACGGCGAGCAGGGGCGCATCGTTGAAGTACTTTTGAAACTTTTGAGCATCAAGAGTGGCAGACATGATGATGATCTTGAGGTCGGGACGGCGCACAGAGATCTGCTTGAGCAGGGCCATGAGAATATCAGTCGCAAGGGTACGTTCGTGCGCTTCATCGAGGATGATGCAGCTGTACCGGGACATTTCGTGGTCGTGCATAGCCTCGCGCAAGAGCATACCGTCGGTCATGTACTTGAGCATCGTCTTGGGGCCCGTCATATCCTCGAAACGGATGCTGTAACCGACCTCCTCGCCCAGAGTGACGTCCATCTCGTCTGCGACACGCTGCGCGACCGACATGGCGGCGACTCGACGCGGCTGGGTACAGGCGATGAGTTTACCGGTGATGTGAGGGAGTTCGTCGTAAACGACATACTGAGGGATCTGCGTCGTCTTTCCCGAACCTGTCTCGCCGACAAAGACGAGAATCTGGGTCGAGTGGTACTTGTTGAGGAATTCCTGCCGTTGCTTGTGGACAGGCAAATCGCGACGGCCCTGGAGAATCTGGAAATACTTTTGCGAATGCGGTCGGCCGGTGAAGGGGTTCGACTCTGAATCTTCCGCCCTGGCCGCCTGCTTGGCCGTGGTGTGCTGCCGCTTCATACCAGCCAGAGGCGAGTCGAGCGAAGGCTCCTCGGCGTGGCCATTGCTGTCGCCGTTCTCGTACATGTGAGCGAGGTATGGGTTGTACTTTTCGTCTTCTGCGCCGTCCTTTTTGGCCTTTTTCCGGGTAGACTCGTCAGCGTCGGCACTGGTACGCTTTCCTCCCTTGACGTCGGACATGATGATGACGGAGTAAAAGAAACAAAAGGGTGGCGAGGCTGAAGGAGGTGTTTTGGTGTTTGTTTCTGCCAGAAAATTTTGGCGGGAGCGATGGCCGATGTCTTATCGATAAGGACCCTTTGTGCACAGTAGTAATCGTACGGTAAGATATAAGCTGGACGGCATGGCATAGTGCAGTATGGATAGGATGTATATGTTTGATATCATAGGATACAAATAAGTAGATTCAGATGCTTCTCGTATCGGTCTTGCATAAGCAGATTTTGTCTATACTAGGTATTTTCTCGCTATACTTGGGCACGTACCTACCTACCTAGACAATCGCAATACAATATCAATTGCAGGAATTTCTCCAACTGTACAGCGCGCACACTGTGCTCCCCCAGGGTCTTCAGATCGTCGCCAAAATCACCGGCTTCAAATCAATCATTCACTTATTCAACTGGGGAGAAGTAAAAGCTTGAACCTCCCACCAAACGACTTTACATTTCTTGGATGGAGACAGCTAAATTCTATCTGTTCAAACCCGTCAAGCTTGATCAAGATTTCTCTCCCCCCGATTCTCTCCCTTTCTTTTCTTGATATTGATCATTCTCTCAATCACCTCCCACTTCGCACAACTATCGGCCTTTGGCGGGGTGATTTTGCTCCACCACCAGAAATCTCAGCTTCAGTCTATCGATAGCTCATCGTTTCTCTCACTACAACCAGCATCAACAATCTCGAGACAAACTATAGCTCCAATCATGGCTTCTGACGGCTCAGGCTTCGAAATGCCTGATGGCCTTGGTCTTCAGCGCCCTAGTTTCCACATTGGATATCACGACTCGACCCGCGATGAGCCCCTCACCGACTTACAGTACGGCCATCTTCTCAACCATGGTGTAAGTCGCAAACTATCCACGTCAACGATCCCTTGTCGCCGCTGGAGAAGCTACATCCTCGTGGTCCAAGGTTATCAAGGGCCACCAATTGACTCAATGGATAGCTGGCCTTTGCGACGACCCCCATCACCAACACTCACTTTCGTGACCGCGTCTTTGCCCTGGTTTCTGAGCATCTTTCTGCTCTGTCCGGCAATGGCCAAGGTCCGACCACTACGGCGACTGGCTCACGAGCTGAGCCTATTCTTCCCTCTTTGACTCCCAAGGACACAAGCGTGTTTCCTTGCGCCGCTGTCAACACCTATACTGCAGTCATCAGCCCCTGGATCGACCTTGGCTCTCCCAACCCCATCATCTCAAGCATTTCCCGTCAGGTGCTCAATGTCGAGGTCAACTACGCCAATTTCTGTGGTGTGCGAAGCATCATCATCCCTGGGCCTCGGCAGGACGCTTCCATTGATGGCGGAAACCAGAGCCTCGCTCAGTACTCGCGGGCTGTCAAGGAGGCTCTCACCATCGGCGTTCGCCTCACCTTTTTGATCCACATGCCCATGTATCGAGAGCCTGGTACGGAGTCACAAACGCCCAACATTTCATCACTCGATGTCAAGACTCCCACGACGACTGAGGTTAAGGAGATTGACCTCCTCTCAGCCTGGGACTCGTGGCACCACATCCGTACCGTCTGCGAATACGATACAAATCTCTTTGTCGGTATGTTCAAACCGAGCCATTTCCCTCTTGCTCGCCAGCTAACTTGTGTGAGCGCTGCAAATACCCCGGGCTATGCCCGAACAGGCTCTTCAGGACCGTTGGTTTGCTGAACCTCTCCACTACCTCACTTTGAGCCCGTCTACTTTTCAGGCCAACAAGGCTGGCTTTCCTTCGCTGTCCAAGCATCACCAGAAGCTCATCTTCTCGTATATGCGGCTCAAGAATCTGCCCTGGATTCTCTTGTGCGACGCTGGCCCGGACGTCTCGCAGCTCAAGGACGGCTCTCATGCTTTGCCTCCGTCTCGAGACGAGTTCCCTAGCCTGGCTGAAGCCGAGACGCAGACCCAAACCTCCAAGACAAATGCTCTTCAAATAAAGACCAACGACTACATCTCTTACCTCCGATGGCTCGAGGACCAGCAGCCTCCATTCACCTACCTCGAGAGTCCTACGTTGACTAGCTTCCAGGACTGGCTGCAGTCACCCCTTCAACCTCTGTCGGACAATCTCGAGTCTGCCACGTACGAAGTCTTTGAGGGAGACCCTGTCAAGTATAGCCAGTACGAGATTGCCGTGTTTGAGGCTCTCACAGAATGGAAAGAGCTTAATAAGCCCACCTCCAAGGAGGGCAAGGTTGTTGTCGCTGTCGCAGGTTCTGGACGTGGACCCCTAGTCACTCGTGCCCTCAAGGCATCCGAGGATGCTGGCGTTCCGATTGATATGTGGGCAGTCGAGAAGAACCCTAACGCATATGTCTATCTCCTGCGCCAGAACGATCTCGTCTGGGGTGGTAAGGTCAAGGTGGTCAAGACTGATATGCGAGCATGGAAGGGCCCTATTGTTTCCGAGGGTGAGAACGGAACTGTCTACGGCAAGGTTGACATTCTGATCTCGGAGTTGCTTGGCTCGTTTGGCGATAACGAACTGTCGCCCGAGTGCCTTGACGGTATCCAGCACGTCATGTCGACGCCTCACGGTATCTCCATCCCTAGCTCTTACACAGCTCACATGAGCCCGATCTCGACACCCAAGATCCACGCCGACATCCTCTCGCGAGTTCCTGGAGATAAGAATGCCTTTGAGACACCCTGGGTTGTCCGTCTCTTTGCCCTCGACTTTGTTGCTGAACGGGCGCCCGACAAGCCCCGGTTCCAGGAGGCCTGGGAGTTCTCACATCCCATTCCCGAGTCTACTCTTGCGGCACTTGAGGCGAAGCGCTCTGGCGGTGTAGTCGGTGGTGGAGGTGGTAGTATGGCTGGCGCCGCTGGTGCCAACGATCACAACTCTCGGTACTGCCATCTCACATTCGTCTGCCGGGCACGGGGCGTTACCCATGGATTGGCGGGCTACTTTGAGTCGACACTCTATGAGTCGCAGATCCCTGAGAATAAGGGTGAAAAGATTGAAATCAGCACACACCCCGAGCGTATCGACCACAAGAGCAAAGACATGATCTCATGGTTCCCCATCTTCTTCCCTCTCAAGGTAGGTCTCGGTTTTCCTTTACTGTCGACATGATATTGACATCTATGCAGAAACCTCTCTACTTCCCAGCAGATACCGAGCTTGAGGTCAGCATGTGGCGACAGACGGACGACACGCGGGTATGGTACGAGTGGCTCGTCGAGGCCTTTACCTGGGTTGGACCATCCGCACGCATCAAGGTGGCTGCATCGGATCTGTGCAGCAGTCGCCAGGTGGCATGCCTCATGTAGATGCAGATGAATGGGTAAACGATGCAACGAAAAGAAAAGTCTTGTTTAGAATTTTGACAAAATGAAAATATTTGCACAAGAGCCAGCGACTTGGATGCGATGCGGCCAACAACGCAATGTGTTCTTGCTCAGAACTAGCTGTGTTCTATTCGAACTGAGAAACTTGTTATCAACACCCACTGGCGCTCAGAATAAGTATTCGCATGCAAGAACCCGCCATGCTCAGGCCTCGAGCAATATCCTCACGGGGTCATATTCCACTAGACCGAGCCACATGCACTTGATAGACTCTTCAGGTGTGCAGCAGGATAGATATATCGGACAAGTTCGGCAAGATTCACATGCTTGCTATTATCGAGAATCTTGGCCTCATGCATTCTGTGAGGAGCATCTGAGCGGAGGAAAGGGATATTGCGTTCGGTGGGTGGGAAGAGTGAAGACAGATATGAGCCTAATGCACCCGTGAGTGCGCGTCCCATCCTAGCCATATAAGGATCTTGTCCTGTTGTCCGATAATATCTATCATCTGTGTGACACTTCCCTTCCTCCGACCACCATCATGACACCTCCCATGAGCACGGTCACACGGTAGCCATAGCGCCTCAGGCCCGAATGCCTCTAGAGCTATGTAGGCTGTTGGGGTAGAAACCCCAGATTTGAGGTGAAATTAACCTATGAACCGCGCCACGAAATACAGGCTAGCTTAGCTACAGTAGGTATTGATTGTATGTACTTTCAGGTCCGAGTCAAAACAATCCGTCTATTTGCGCCCTCCCGGGAAAACTCGGGGTCTTGATTTGTGATTCTAATTGCGTCGGGAAGAGCCGGTGAAGCCGTATACAACCTGGTCTGAGACTCGAGAAAAACAAGGGCATAGTTGTCTCATTGAATAACTAGACTACTAGACTACTAGACTAATTATTATCTAGACTCATTGTGGAGTTGCTCTGACGTTTGCTCAACTCTGTTTCCACACAACGTTGGTTTAACCCATCTTCCGGTCCCGGAGCCGGAACCGGCATCGTCAATTTTGCATGTATTTCCCCAGAAACAGGCAAAGAGCCTCATCAACTCAAGACTAGGTAGGTACCTAGCCCTTTCCATGGATGTCGCCGGGAGATGCTGCACATACGTAGAGGCGCATAGCAGTCAATGCGAACCCGGTAGGTAGTGGTTGATGGGCCGGGGCCGGGAACGGAACCGACTGGTAGTAGGACCCCTGAGGAGTATGGCCTTTGGGAACTGGTCGAGACGCAAGGGACCAGATGCGAAAAAGGTCATGTAGGCTATGCCAAGGGGAAAGTCGCATGTCATGTTCCCTGCTTGTCATGACACAATGCCCTGTGAGTAGCATGATGGTGAGATATCAGGAGGCGTGTCACGCAGGGGCAAACTTGGATGTAAAAGTATATGATTTTTTTCTTCTGGTATTGAATATTTCCACCAAACTCCTTTTGCTCAACGCCGTGGTGCTCCTTGCTTGCTGTTAAAGGCTCGCAGGTAAGTATCCGACTATATAGAAAGAAATGGCGTTTATGGCAGTCAAAGCACGGAGGTCGCAACGTTCTCCGCCGTCGGGGGGGTATTCTCTGCTAAACCCGACTTGCTCTGCTCTTCTCGTTTCTCCTTCTCGGTGCATGTTGTAGCCCCTCCCCGGATCATATGACGCTCCTGGCGACATGGTACTGTAGTGCCCTAAGTGGTTTCGAAGCGAAACGAGATGCATCTGCAGCTGGAACTCTGTTCTGGTCTGCCAATGCATCTCGATGGGATAGGTTTGCGTACCCATCCCGCAATGCACTGTGATATGCCACTGCGCATAGCCACTCGGCGTCCTCATACACCATGCCGTGTAGGATATGTGCTCCAGGCGGTATTGTCCCTGGCTCCCGTCATAAGATGTGCATCATGGTAGATATTCACTCGTCCCGTCCAGTTCATCCCACCGCTCCGCCCATGACTCCTCGCATTTGGCGGGAGGCATATTTAACCAAAGAGGGCAGCACCGCCAGACTCGACAGCCTCGATCTCGGCAGCGTTGAGGGGAGAGCGGTGGAAGCGGGGAGGAAGCTCGGAGACGTCAAAAGCGACGCCCTGGGGCGCATGGACAGAGCCGAGAGCGGCACCGGCGCTGCCGCCGATACCACCGCCGACAGTCTTCTGGAGGGGACCGTGCTGCTGGGCGTGGTCGCGGTAGGAGCTGAAGGACTGGTGGGTAGCGATGGCGTCGCCGTTGCCGTAGCCGGACCAGGACTCGGGGAGCTTCATGGCTCCGGAGGCAGGGTGAGGCTTGGGGGAGTGGTCGACGTTGGCTGGAGGAACGGTGTTAGCTCGGGATGGCTTGGATGGGAGATGAGGGGGTCATTCTGGGACGCCATCAAGGTCTGACTTACAAGGAACAGATCGGGGACCGAGGAATTTGATGAGGGGAGTCCGCTCAGCGTGGACAGCAGCCTGTCGGAGGACTCGAGTAGCAGAGAACATGGTGATGGATGGTTTGTGGGCTGTGGTTGGTGTTGTGCTGCAGTGGTGATTGCTCGTAGAGGAGGTTGTTGTTGTTGTTGTTATTGTTGTATGGGGGAAAGGCTGGAGTCGAAGAGCGATGAATTGCTTTCTTATACGAGTGATGAGAAGGGTGCTGAGTAAAATGTAGTAGAGGTAAAAGTAAGAACAAGGCGTGGGAGAGGGCGCGATTATGTATTTGTATTTGAGGAATTTTCTGGGTTGGGTTCCATCCCATGCACTGTAGGTAGGTACCTACTTACAGCGCTACTGTACCGAGAACGCTGCAGCACAGCACGGCACGGTACAGGGATGGTGCGAACTGGGGCGTGGGCTAAAAGATGGGGAATCCACCGAGGGAATAATAAAAAATGAACAAGACAAAATAATATAAAAAAAACAGGCCATAATTGATTGACAGGCCTACACTACAGCATGCGCACAGACATGAATGAATGACTGACTGCACCCTTCAGGGCACAAAAAAAGACTCTGCTCTCTCGCATTTGCTTGTGAGATTCAGGGAACGAGACAAGGCAGGCTGTGCTGTGCTGTGCTGTGCGTGTTGAAGCTTACAACTCTCGATGGGCTTGCGTGCTTGGACGGCTTCCGTCCATTGTGTGTGCTCGGGATCGACCACCCTCCACAACTCTCATCTTGCATGAGTCGGTCGGTGCCTGATACCGTCGGCGGAAATACCGTACTCTTGCTCTTACACGCGGGAGTTGACGACCCGGACGGAGATGGGCGGAATGGCGTGGTTATGGCTTCTGATCTTTAAACGACGGGGGTGAAGAAGAGGCGCGCCAATATCCAATGTCCAGCGAGAATGGATGGATTATTCATCTCCAGTGCGGATCAATCGAAGCAACGACTTGAACTCTTGTTACTCATCAAGATCCTCATCTGAACTGAAAGATGGAGTATCTACTAGTCTATTGTAGAATAGAATGATGCTATTCCTACCACACCGGGACCCGATCGCCAGCCATGTCCACCACGGACCACGGGCCACAGACCACACCCCACGCATCTCTGTTGCTGCTGTCTGTGGCATCCCGAGAGAACGGCGAAGGGGGAGAACACAACTCATTGCCTTTTTTGGGAGAGTCTCGTCTCGTCTGGGGGGGCCGTCCGGGGGAGACAATAGCATGTCTGGTTGGTGGACAGGGTCTGAGGGCCTGAGGGTTGAGAGGGTGTGGGTAGCTACTGTACACCAACTGCAAGTGACGATCGTTTCTTGTTGAACAGAAACGTGAGGCGACAGAGAGCAGAACTTTTGCCATCTGATATTGCAATTTTTTTTTTATGGTGATTGTAGAATTTGCCGATTCTCTCGAAACGGGGCCGGCGTCTGTGTCTTCCAAAAGGCAGACAGACACTGTCGGCTCGTTCATGCTCTCACCATAGTGACCATGCACACAAAAGTTGGGCTCTACAGCTACGTAATTGAAGCAGCACACACTCATTCTCCCCCCTGCCTGCCTGCCTGCCTGCCTGTCCAACGTCGTTTGCTTAGCTGCCGCTCTACGCGGAGCGGAGAGGAGCGGAGACACATGGTCGAGACAGGCTAATGTTGCCTTAGAGGCCTACCTACCTACCTAGTCCAAGACGCCGACATACAAGCGTGCAGGCGTGCAGGCGTGCAAGCAAAGGCCAGCCAGCCAGCTTCAGTCGGAGGAGCGCGCGACGGCGCACGGAGAGTGGACATGCCGAATAGCGAGGTCGCAGCGTGGATTTGGAGAATGATTCAACAGGTCGCATAACTATACCACATTACTTGCAGCTTTTGGACCGAGGCAGGCAGCGACGACATGAATTGATTTATAAGAATGATACCAAAATCGTAAGACGTGGGTGGCATCAACCCCCTGCTCGTACATTAAAATAAATTGATCCTTTGTAATAGAAACAGGTTGGCGTTGGCGTTGGCGTTGCTGTTGTTGTTGTTATTGTCGTGGTGGAAAAGTTGATATCTCTGCGCTTTGGCCAATCCCATGTCGAGAACTGGCTATGCTATGACAGATGGAGATTACATCTGGTTATACATAGATGGGCGGAGCGATAGTGTCCCGCTCGCGCCGCATCCCAGCCTCATCTCATTTTAACCGCCGTTGAGGTCCAAAACCCCAGATTGAATTGGAAAGAGAAGCCGATTTGTAAAGAGATTCTATACATTTATTCCCCTCTCTTCTTTTTCTCCTTTTTGTCTCCGACTGCTGCGCCTGTGTTCGTGGTCGATACCTGAATTGAGCATGACATCCCGAGCATGATGCTATACTGCCTAAACTCCGGTCGTAAAGGTCCAAAACCCTTTCCTTTCCGTTTCGAGTTCAATTCTAGATCCCCTCTACCCTCTACAGAATCTTAATGGAGGGATCTGAGGGAGAGCTTACACCGGGAGCCGGCATCGGCATCGGCGTCGGCATCGGAATGGAGTCTCTTGGTCTGTGCAGACCATCGTGTCATTCCAGCAGCGCCCATTGGATCTCTTGGATTAATTAGGCTTTTTCTCGTGCCTCGCATCAAAGTTCCTTTTCACGTGAAACGTGAGGGGAGCTGCTTTGCAAAATTGTAAAAGCAGAGGTCAAATCTCTTCTTTTCATCTCTTGGGAGACACAGGATCAATCACGGCTCCGCCTCGCTCTTTTGCTTTACGTTGCCTCGTATCTGTTCAATTGTATAGACAGGAACTTGAAGCTTCCTGCCTGTCTTTAATATCATACATGGCAAACAAATATTCACAGAATTAATTGTCCTGTGCGCCGTCCCCGCTTCCCCCTTCAAGACTGATAAGATAAAGCATCGCTCCCCCCGCTAGCCCTAAACGCAGCACTGTGACTGTGACGCATGTCGTGCTTTGTCATGGGACCTGAACAGCATATCACAACACATCGCCATGGCCCGGCCGGACAGAGGCAAAGAAGGAACACTGGTGATGCGGAACGCATTCTATCGAGCATAGCGTTGACGAGTTTTGTTCTACTTCTTTGACCATGACTTTGAAGCCGTTATGAGCAATTCCGATGCTGAGATTCTTCCATAGAAAGGTAGACGATGGCACAAGAAGGGTGGGCATCTCCTGGGGCGCCATTGGAAAATCGTGAAGAAGATGAGGTGAAGTTGGGTAAAGTCGCCTCAGAAGACAAGGCAGTTAGTTACTGGATATAGCAGAGGAGGTGCCCCGTGGCTGAGTTGTAGTATAGGTAGGTAGGTAGGTGATTAGGTGAATAGGTGAATATGTGGCTGTAAATAATAATAGTCTACAGATTCTTTGACAATATAGCATCATAAAATGCGTATAGAGACAGCCTAGCTAATACAACTATCAACATCTCTATTGAGAACAGGCTAGATTTATCCAACTATCGATACTTTATAAGCCGTACCTCTATACTGTACCTACTCATATGAATACCAACCCATCAAGCCTTGTTAGCTACGTTATCTGGTCCTCCACTATCCCCGGCATCTATGGCCTTGTTATCACTGCAGTCGGGGAGGCGACGATCAAACTCAAACCGTGCATCACATAACGTGCCTGCACCGAATTTCCGTGCTTCAAAGACGGTATCCAAAAGTATTTATTGCCCACCTCTCACTGAGCGACTGAAAATCAAAGCCCCATTCTTTCCCGCCATCATCTCTCAATGTCTCGACCAATCCAAACCATCAATCTTCAAGAACTCGAAACCGCCAGACAGCTTGGCCACTACCACCGTGACGAGCAAGTCCCGCTATTCGGTACGGCATATTACTTCCCGCCTGTGGGGCGTTACGTCTGGAGTTTCAGTATCTGGGACAGCACATCTCAGAGCTGGCGTATATACGAGGCTCGAAAGAAACTTGCAGAGCGATTCTGCACTGCGCGTGCGAGGAGCGAGAATCCAATAGTTGGTGGTGGGCAGAACATACTGCTGGCAACGATCCCCAGTGACTGGCTCTCGGAGGTGTATGAGCGATGCAGACTGATACCAGTACCTGGTGAATTTGCCGAAACTGACTGCAGTAGACAATACGTGGTTGACATTGTTTGTACATGACCTCACGGATGCAGGTATTGTTAGATCACAGCAGCGGGAGAGGTTGTTTGTGCGGTTGGGTCTGCTTGGTCATGATCTTCAGACTGGGCCCAAGGGACTGCTATGACATGGGGATCATGGAAAGAATTGAAATCTTGTTGAGCGTTTTCAAGGTCCAACTCAACACACATCCGTACCGATATCCATGATAATTTCAATTACACTTGGGTGGACGTGAGCATATATAACCATTTCTCGACAAGTTGACGAACCAATCAAGGCTCAAGGTTTCTGAGCAAACCAATAGAACAGCAGGACAGGGATCGCTATCTACATAGGTACCTACTACATAGTCAGCGGAGATGTCCGCGGTACCTACAATTCCCGACTTATAAGTTTCAGAGTACCTATTCATGGCGCACCAAGCAAAACACCAAGTTTCCGAGCAGACAGATTAACAATAGACGCCACTGCCCGGGCTTTATTGGTTTCCATCCTGTTTAGGTGCTGCCGACCGCCATATCCATGCCCATGTCTCGCAAAGGCAGATCAAAGGTCAAGTCTGGCTGCAGGACGTGCAAGTGAGTTTCCACGCAGCGATGGACGAGGCTGGAGCTGACAATAAACTACCCAGAGTGAGCAAAGTCAAATGTGACCAAGGCCGCCCAGCGTGCCGCAGATTTCTATCAACCGGGCGTGTCTGTGACGGGTATGGTATCTGTACTGTAAGCGGGAGCAAGAAGGCGTAAATCGCAGGGTTCTCGTGTCTCAGTTTAGCGTGCATGGGAAACTGTATGAGCGTCTTGTGTTGATAAAGTTTCCACCTGGATGCCCAAAGGCAACGGCGATAAGATAAGCTTCCGCCCCCCGTTTCCGAGCCGGCGCCCGGGTCTCAAAGTAAACAATCCCGCAAACGCGGCCGCGGGGCACGAACCTTGATAGCTCAACTTGCTCTCTTTATGCCCTTTACACCTCCTCGCACGAGATCCCTCCGCCATGGACTCCGAATCCGTCGTCTCTCAAGTCCAGCGCAAGATCGAGCTGCAAACCCCCGACGACCTCTCATACCTCATCGCAAACGTCCGTCGCGCCGCTGCTGAGCGTCTAAACGAGGCCTTCCCTGTCGTCGAGGGCAATGACGGCGAGGATGAGCTGCGGAATCGGATAGAGAAGCTTGTAAACGAGGTAGTTCTCTTGTGCTTGATTCACCGCCATCTGCTGATACATACAGTACATCGACAAAACCTTTTCGCTCGCAGCGTCAAACCTCTCCATAAACGGGCTCCCCGTCGTTGCAGATTCATTCCTCTCCGAAACCACCGCCGAGCCGGATCCCGTCTACGAACCCTTCGACACGCGTAAGCGCCGCCGCGTAGCAGACCTCGTCACCCAAGAAGAGAAGCTCCTCGAGGACGTCGCAGCCCTCAAGCGTTCCGTGCCCGCGACAGCCGCCGCCAACCAGGCCGAACAGCTGCGCGACAGTCTCAAACGCGACGACGACCTCCTCGAAGCGCGCAAGAAACAACTGGTCGCAGAGGCTGCAGATGTCGACCTCAATGTGCAGCTGCTCGAGAGGCAGGACGGTGTCGAGACGGGATTCCGAGAGGCTGTCGAGGGTCTTGGGAGACTGAAACGCGATATGCCTTCCGTGGTAGCCAAGATGGAGAGGGCGCGCGTCGCGGGCGAGTATGTTGTTACCCAGGGGCGATAGCGTCGGATCACTACCTATCTTGCATTTTCATCTATACCCAGGGGCGGAATTGTGTATTACGGACAGTCTATTTAGGGCATTGGAGTTGTGGTGCATCGGGATCAATCGACCATGTTACATCACTACAGCAAAAGCTCAGGAACCGCGTCTATTGTTGAGGACTAATACAGTCACAGAAATCTCGGGCCAGAAATCAACATCTGCAGTATATCTAGGCACGCACGAATCAGGCACGCCATACAGCCAAAAAGAAAAAAAAAGGAGCTGTCAGTCTTTTTCATGCCTACCACCTCACTCCACACGCCTCTCTTGCAACGTATTTTATCATTTCATGTTCCTGCTCTAACAACCCTCAAACCCTAATCTGTTGTTGAAAAAGCATGGTAAAGAGAGAAAAGATGCGGTCTATATCAAGACGCAAACACTCCGTCTATTATCCATCCGCCACCCCGTGGCACACCCCCTTCTTTAAACGGCAGCAGGAGCAGGCTGGGTAGCCTGGGCAGCCTCGGGAGCAGGAGCAGGAGCAGCATCGGGTGCCTTTGTGGGTTCCTGAATCTCGGAGCCCTGGTTCTCAATGACATTGGCATCCTGCTTCTTCTGCCACCAGGCGGGACGGGCGAATTCGGGGTCGTGCCAGGGACCGGCATCGCTGTTTTCACAACCACCCTCGCACTGGCACTCGCCGCCGAATGCCTTGGGAAGGTTCTCAGCGGGGATTTGCTTGAGGAGCTCGGGCTTGTAGCCGGAGCCGAGGATGTTGATCTTGGAGACGGTAACGGGGTCGAGCCAGCCCTTGACAATACCCCAGACGGTAGAGAAACCCCAAGGGGCGTTGATCATGTACAGCTTGCCGAGACGCTCGGGGTAGTAGTTCTGGGAGATGACTGAAGCCTGCCTGACGTAAGAGTACACCTGAGGGACCTTGCCAATGGACACACCCTTGAGATCCATGATGGTGCAGCATGTCTCGAGGAGGTGGCCAGCCTTGCGGGAGCATGCAGGGAGGCGGGGGTCTGCGACGCGCTCGTACTCGACAGCGAGGTTGGTGAGCATGCGCTCAGCGGTGGTGATCTTGTACATGGCTGTCAGGTCGATACCGCCAAGGGTCTCGATGTAGATGGGTCGGCCATCCTAAGCCTCGTCAGTGTGTGTGTTCATGGCTCTCCCAGCGACAGCGTCTATCTAACCTTGTCTGTCTTGTGGTAGAACTGAGTGTAATATTTGCCAATCTCAGCCTTCTCAGGGTAGTCCCAGACAGGCACGGTCTTGTCCAGCTCAGTCTCCTTTCGCCATTTCTCGGTATCCAAAAACCTATAGTGGCGGTCAGCCCCCCTGTCGCGGCACGCGTCTCTCGTTCCACCGCTAGATGGGAGAGGGAAAAAAAAAGTCTTACATGGTTTTTGAGGCCTCGACGTCGAACTTGCGTGCTCGAAGAAATCGAAGCTGTAGAGAAGTGGTGTCAGTATTGATTGTTGCATGGCCGCGCATAACCCTTTTTCCAGGGTCCAAGAGTTATTTCGTACCAAGGTCAAGGTGTCCAACCGATCCGTGACACCCTCAGACTCGAGCATCATTCGGAACTGGTGCAATTTGGCAATCTGGTCCTCTGTGAGGTAGCCGAGATGGCCATCTTGCTTCTCAGGGCCCTGGGTAGGGAAATCATAGTTGTCGTACTTGGGGTTCAGATCCATGGTGATAGATAGATGGTGGGGTAGAGTATTAATGACGAGGGGGATATAAGAGAAGAAGAGACCGCAGATGAACAGCGGATTACGTCAAGTTGAAGAAGAGAAATGTTCCGCCAGAGAGTTGTTGAAGGGTTCAGGTCAAAGGGGGTGTCTTCGAATTTAAGTCGTTCCGTTGGTGTCAAGATGGTCTCCCCTAGAGATGGATCATCTCTCTTGTGGTGGGACTTCGTCATGGGTGTCGAGATGACTACCAAAAACGGTCTAGCACTGCCAACATTCCGTTGAGGGGCCTCACCTGAATTGACACGTGCAGATAAGACTGGCCGTTATCTTATCGTCAAACTGTCCCGCTTCTGATGTCTCTGTTAGTCGAGCTCTCTTTAACCTATTGATTGTCCTTCATTCCCTTTTCCATGGCCATTGTTGTAGCATGATGAGGAATTTTCCCCAGCGGATCACCCTCAATGTCGCCCGCCAATTTCATACTTTGGTCCCCGGACCACGGCTGAGGCCTCATCGGGCGTTTCACATTACATCTGCCGCCAGTTTCCCGCGAAAGCGCAACTTCTTCACATCGAATCCTTTCCTGTCACAAGCCAGCGACGACTCTCGGTCGGCATACGAGTTGTCAAAGGACGAGAAGAGCCCTGCCACAAAGAGAAAGCCCACACG
Source organism: Fusarium sp. NRRL 66182 (assembly GCA_013266265.1). Lineage (NCBI taxonomy): Eukaryota > Fungi > Ascomycota > Sordariomycetes > Hypocreales > Nectriaceae > Fusarium > Fusarium sp. NRRL 66182. The sequence continues at coordinate 21,156 of JABFAK010000660.1, forward strand.
ATCAAACACTGCGAAAAACTCTCTCCGACGCGTTGCCATCATAGCCCAGCAGCCGAAAAGAGGTACTGCAGCGCCGGGGAGCCCCAGCGATGAACCCTCCAACGTGGTCAGCGCAACATGTGTTGCCGAATCCTTCAGGATGCCAATAGTTCTCGATATCTTATCATCGCATGGCTTCGATATCGACCCGGATGGTACAAAGTTTGACGCAAACGAGGTGGTACACGCAAGAGGAGTCAACGGGGGCGACATCTTTGTCTTTCCATCTGGTACAATTGTGACATGGTCGCTTCCTCCAGATGTCGTCACCAGACAAATTATGCGCGCTGCTGAAGAAGCGCATCCTATCAAATGTCGAGAGTTTGAAGACCTCGAGTTTACTACCGATACAAACCGAGAGGCAAGCCTACTCAAGGGCGACATGATTGTTCTCGGCACACGCAAAGAACACAAAGAAGCCGACAAACTAGACACCACCCTAGCCAAGGTCGCATTCTCTTCAGGTCTCGCCCGAAGCACCAAGCTCGCCGTTCTCGAGACAGCCCTCACATCCTACTTTGAAAGCACACGCAACATCCCCGCCCTCCTCTCCCAAGGCGCCGGCGTACCCCTCAGCCGACGTTTCATCCTTCAAAAGACAGGCGAACTACTGAGTCTGCGCGCCCGTCTCAACCACTACTCCGAGCTCACTGATTCTCTACCCGACATCTTCTGGGATACCAGTTCTGAGTTGGGTCTCGAAGGTTACTATGAGCAGGTTGGTCGTGCTCTCGATGTCAACGTACGCATCCGCGCCCTGAACCAGAAGATGGACTACGCCGCCGAGATCGCCAGTGTTTTGCGCGAAATGTCGAGTGAGCAGCATGGCACCCGTCTGGAGCTGATTATCATTCTTCTCATTGCCGTCGAAGTCGTATTTGAGTTGCGCCGCATCGTTCTTGAGATGATGGAGGAGCGTGAGATGGCTGCTGATTTGCCCAAGCCTGTGGTACCAGCCATATAGGCGGCGGACGAAAACAGTGTACGAGTGGATAAAGTTGTATGTATAACAAGTTGTTTTGGGGAACAAGTAGAGATGCAAAATATGGCGAACTGGCCTTTGATAGATACCCTCAGCTCTGTAGAATTTTGATCAACACCCATGTCCTCGTTTACTATATCGTGCTGTCGTCGTCAGACAAGCGAAAATAAGAAAATGAAGACTAGGCCCTGCCAGTATATGCTAGGAACAAGTCAAAATTACGTGTGCAACAAGTCACAAACATTCTCACACAATCATCGCTGGTATACCCTCTTCATCTGCATACACGCCAGTCGGGCGCTGAATTACACAACCCGAGCTTCCGTTCCCAGGTCAACTGATAAAAACACCTTCACTATTCCCCTTCTCCCTGTAAAGTCTCGTCCTTTTTTTCCCTGGTTCACAAGAAAACCAACTCCTCAGAAGAAGAAAACGTGCATGATAAAAACAACTCGAGAATCCATCTCTAAACGCCCACCAAAGTCCGGCACTCGATACTCCCGTGCCCCAAGTCCGGTTGATGCTCTAACCCGTTTCTTTCAATGCTACCGTGGGCCTTTCCAAAGAATCCCCAGTCATCGATTCATCATTGCTTCTGATGCATACCTGGGATCGGTGGGACCGGTACAGGCGTCACTTTGTGTGGAACTTGAGGGCCTGGCGTCCCATTCATACTCGCTCGTTGGGAATTGGGAGTCTGTGGCTTCTGCTGGGCGGCAATACTCGCCCGAGCAGCTGCAAGTCTATTGGCATCCATGGTGCCCTGGCCCATTCCTCCATGCCCAGGAGTGGCTGGCTGCGCAATCTTGTCGGTAAACATGGTGCTTCGTTCTTGTGCGGCAACCCTGGCTTTAGCCTGGTCGAGGATTCGCTGCTGTTGAGCTTCAGGGATAACGGTGTGATATCCTGTAAGTCCAGGGTTCTGAGCAGGCGTTCCTTGTTGAGGGGGGTTGCTAGGGTACCTGTTCATTTGATTTCCCATAGCCTGACTCGGCGTCCCATATCGCGGAGGTTGCTGCATATTAGGCGATGAACTGTAGGCCTGCCTGTTGACCTGAGGCGACATCGTGCGCTGCGGTATAGCTTGACCGTTCGTATAAGCCCCAAAGTTGGGCTGCGAGGGTGTGGCTTGCTGCTGTGGATAGCCTCCTTGGTAAGGGTATCGGGCAGTGGGTGTTCCCTGCTGAGCCGGCATCTGGCCGAATTGAGGCCTCTGCTGAGATGCGTACTGGGGCATGTTTTGATGGCCGTAAGGGGTTTGGGCCTTGGCAACCTGGGTTGCATACTGGGCAGGATAACCGTTGGGCCGAGAATACTGATTAGGTTGAGGTGGTCGGGGCTGCTGCTGCATGGGCCGCTGAGGTTGGAAGCCAGGTGTAGGCCCGGGTCGGTAGTATTGCTGCTGCTGCATTGAGGGGGTTCTTTGAGGGGTTGCGTACTGGTTCTGGGGCGCATGATGCCCGTATGAGACGCCCGGCATGCTGGGCGTGCGTTGTGGAGGCGGTCGAGCGTTGACCTGAGCAACCTGTTGTTGTGCTCGAAGACGAGCCTGAACAGCCGCTTCATCCTCCTCCATAACACCCTTGTACTGATCGGTTTGAACCTGTACTTTGGTGCTGATCAAAAGATCCGCCAGTTGATCTCCGTTCAGCTTGGCAACTGCATATGGCGGCAGCGTCTTGATGATAAGCGCCAGCTGTGCCTTGAGCATGTGATAAGTAGCCTGCTCGCCTTCCGAAGGAGTAGGACCAGCAGTAGCCAACATGTCACCTGTAACAGGGTCGCTCGATGAACGGTTTTGCGAGTTGGGGAGGTTGAGGTTCCGGATCCGCTGGTAGGACGACAAGGTCTCGATCATGTCGCTGACCTCTTCCAGAATCTCGTCAACTTCCTTTTCCTCGTCCGCCCGCTTAGTTCCCAGGGCCTCCTCCAGGGACGGATCAACCACAGACTCGTCCCAGTTGTCGATCGCTTCTTGGATTGCCTTTTCGTCGATATCCACGGCATTTTGCTGGTCGGGGTTTTCTTCGTCTTTACCATCGGCGTAATACTCGACCTCAATCATGTTTTGGAAATGTCGCTGGCCTGATCGCTGCCACCACATTCGACCCGCAACACTGGATGGTACCAACGCGCCCGAATCGTCCTTGCATGGAGCAAAACTAGAAAAGGCACCACGGAAAAGTGATTCCATCTCGTAGATTTCGAGTTCCGTACTTGAAGGTCGCTTCCCAGCCAGACTTTGCGCTCGTTCTCGTTGCTTGGTCATAGTTTGCGAAGAAGGCGTCGCATTGCTGTAGTCAAGGTAACATCCTGAAGATAGTTTGGTCGTGAAGTAGCTGCTAGCTCGATACTTGCAATTATCTGTCAGTTCAGGGTGATAAAAGTCAAGGACGTTGCCCTTGGCTTGTGTTTTGGGCTGCTTGGGCGGTTGCAAAGGTGGCAGGGATCGAGGTGACGAGAATAATTCTCCGAGGGTCTGGGTTCGTTCATGAGGCGTGGTAGGCATGATGTGAGTCAATGAGACACCTTGAGGAAGGGTCAGACCGCGTAAGTCAGCCTCATGAGAGACGGGAAGACTAGAAAATAGTCTTCTCTCCTGGGGTGCATATCCGACCAGAGACAGAACCAGCTCTCCCTGTTGAGGAGACGATGGGAGCGTTGATTCGACGGGGAGGGGCTCGGTTGTGGTCTTTGGGTAAGCCTTTTCCCGACGAAGAAGCTGCATAGCCTTGTCTTTGAAATCCGCGATTTGTGTTCTCAATTCCTCGCGGGCCGATTCCTTCTCATCACCGGATTGTGACTTGACATCCTTGAAAGCTATTTGAATTGCAGAGACCAGATCGGTAGCGACCTGATCGAGGTTCTCGTATGCATTCGCGGCGGCCTTGTCGGAGATGGTAGACAAATCGGTTGACTTTTGGCGCTTCGCTTGAGGCTGATCAGCATCGTCATCGCTAGAAACATCGGATAAAGGACGTTTGAGGATGGAGGGAGTGATGTCGAAACTAGGAGATGGTCAGCATGGGTCCGTCCATTCATTCGCGAGAGTCGTCGCAATGTGAAAGGCGACAAGAGGCATACCTGCTCAAAACCTCAACCAAAGACTTGATCAAATCGTGCTGGTTCTTTTTAGACTCTCCATTGGTAATGGCAGGTTTTTGCTCTTCAGGGCCATCATCCTCTTCTTCACGCTCGTCAATCTCGCGTTTTCGCTTTCCCGGGGCGACGGGTTGCGCATTGTCGAGGCTAGGCGACTCGGATGTTCCGTTGACCTGAATGGTGGTGGGTTGAGCCATGGTGGGCGTGGTCATGATGGCTTCAATAGACCCGTCGTCGTCGTCGTCGGGGCGTTGGCCGCGCCTCGTCGCGATACGCGGTAGTGGCAGTTGCGGTGGTTAGCAGTGGTAGAAGCAACTGAATGATAGCGGTAGCGGTAGTGGATGGCAGAAACGGGTCCTGGTCCAGGGACAGGTCCAGTCCAGTCCAGTCGCTGGTGCAACTCCAGTGTAGTCAAGGTAAATAATCAAGGCAGCGCAAACGAAACGCCCTCATCGAGATAACCACGACGCAATCGTGCAATCGATGGAAGAAAATGTCTTGGACTCGGAAATTACGCGACAAACACGTCTCGAGGCAATAATCGACTCGGAAAAATGGGGGGGGAGATGCTTGTGCTTTGCTTTGCGCTGGGGAAGAATGTGTCTCGATCGCCAAGCACCCTGACTTGTTGCTGGACAGGACTGGACCCACTTTGGCGCCCTTTTCGGGGGAAACGCTGATGAGGTATACACGTGACTCCACTACGTACCTGAATTCAACGGTTTGTACCTGAGGAATCAATGAGGTTGGCTTCCTGACCAACTACCTACCTATGTATTCGTATTTGGGAGGTGAATTGATTGGAATCAATGGACTCTACTCCCCAGCTTCACTGTGTTGCTGATTAATAGCATTGCTGCTGAGACAAACTCGATACTGTCTGGGCCTATCAATCACACCAGGGCGTGGCTGTAGACTTAGCGTACAGCAGTCATGATCATGACCCCAGCAAGCTAACTCAAATACATGTCAAATAATCAGGCAGTTGACTTTACAGTCAGTCAAAGTCAATAGAATTCATATTACTGAGCTTCAGGTACGAGAACTTCCTTTTCTCAATCCATCACGCTCAAAGTCTCTTGTATCGTTCAAACTAATCCATGCTAGTGTCCAAAAACCAAGTCCATGCTACGTGATCCCATGCGCTATCTGTAATAATTCGTACATAAATCATTGTTTACTTGGCACGAGCCAGACCAACAGCATTCTTGCCGAGGTCGTAAACAGAGTAGTATCGTCGGAGGAAAGCATCACCAAGGATAACAAGGGGACCCACGGGCTCGGGGAAATCCATGCCCTGGAAGGTAGAGATGCAGCTGCCCTGGACCTCAAGGATGTAGTCGCTGGCGGGAAGGCTGTAGTTGGATCCAGCAAGGGTAAATGTAATGTCGGGCAGAGAGCTTCGCTTCTCACAGTCGACAGTGTACTGGCCGTTGTAGCCCTTCTTGGCACCAATCTCCTTGTTCAGGAGCTCAGCAAGGGCGCTGGGGAGAACGTTCAGAGAGGTACCGGTGTCGAGGATGGCACCGGTGTTCTCCTGCTCGGCAACCTCATCACCAAGAGCAATAGCATCGAGGTCAACCTCCCAGTAAGCCTTGCGGCGGAGAGGAATGTACTCGATGTCACCAGTGTACTTGGACTTGTCAACACCGCCAAAGGTAGCCTCGCTCTGGCCCTCCTGGTCATCGAGGTAGAAGGCAAAGACGGGCTCGTCCAAGAGCTTCTGGTTGACCATCTGGTAAAAGGGAGGGACCATGCCGTTCACAGCAATACGGTCGTAGCCCAGGCCAAGAATACCATCGAAGCGGCCAAAGGCAAAGGCCAGACCGGGCTCCTTGGTAGCCTCGGCAAAGTCCTGGTCCTTGATCTTGAGGTCGCCAATCGAGACAACGTCGTTGGAGACGAAACCGGACAGGCTGCCAGATCCATAGTGGATCTCGAACTCGCTGCCGTTCTTCTTGTAAGTCGAGGAGGCAGAGGAGTCGTACTTGGAGTGGAGGTAGCAGGCAATGCTGCCACACTCCTGGGAGGGAACCCAGAGGTTGGAGCTGCCAGTGTCGAGGACGACCTTGAAGCTCTGGGGAGGAGTACCGATGGTGATCTCGGAAAAGTCTGAAGAGTCAGCACGAGATGCCATCTGCCAGATGAAGGTGACTTACACTGGGCGTTCATGAAGTTGGAGACAGGAACGGGGTGGCCACCCTCAACGCTGGGAACATTGGTGGCGAAGGCGTAATCAGCAGCGTTCTTGGGGCGAGCAGCACCCATGTACTTCTGGCCGAGGCTTTGGAGGTGGTCCTCGACGGAGTTGGTGGCCTGTGTATTGTGTTAGAAGGCTTCAGCAGAACGCGCGTGCAAGAGGGAGTTGAACCGTACCAGCTGCTCAGCAAGAGGGACCTTGTTGAGCTTCATCTTGTGAACGCCGGCCTGGGCAGAGCCCAGAAGCGCAGCGGCAGTAAGGAGAGCGCTCTTCATGATGTGCAATGGGTGGTGAATGCGACCAAGTGATGAATACAAGAGCGAGATGAATCTGTAGCCTGTAGCGGTGGGCGAAGATGCAAGATGAAGATTGATGGAGTTGGGGAGATAAGATGGTTGGTTAAGAAGGCAAGAGAGCGGAGGGTAAATGGAAGACCGAGTGACGGAGCTGGGGGAGCTTACCTTACCTTAAAGTTAGTGCAGTATTGCGCGTGCTTGCGGCCTGTTTCGGCGCTTGGGTGGCTGGCCTTAGGGGGCACGCACCTGCCTGGATTCGTCAGTAACGCCTCCGAACATCGAAGCGCCCCTGCTCAGTGACCTTGTGACTCGCCTGGCAATGACGCACCATTGTATGCTGTATCCACTTTCCCTGCTCGGCAACCAGTACTGGCGCCTTTCCGCCTTAGGCATCTTGCGCAAAGCGCCGTGTCTTATCGCAAACGCCAAGTCACGCAGGGAGGGTCAGGAACAACAAACAACAACAGCCAGTTACCGGGGGCCTGGACTTTGCTTCATTTATGTTGTCATGCCATTTCTATCAGATTGTTGCTTAATAATGACGTTCAACCCGTGTATCCTTGTCTCAGCATCTACAGCCGATGCACCAACCTGGCTCGGAAGCTTCAAAGCTCCGTTGGAAGGATTATCATGAACAACTATGCAGAACTCGACGGTTCTGGTCTATTAAACGTACTAACTGCAGAGATAGCTCGACTCAGGACATTACCATTGCTGCAACCCCTGGTGCAGAATCTATTACACACAAGTCATCATCATGAACTTCATTACCATAATCTCATAACGTCAGGCTCTTCGCATCTCCTTCTTTGACCGGTCCATCGCCTCTGCAAGAACCCTTCTCACATCATCCAGCTCAGCATAGTGCTTGATAAGAGCCTCCAACCTGACCAGCCTCGACTCGGACATGTCATCCGATAGCTGACACCATCCAGAATGAAGCGCAACAAGCACAAACGCCAGGCTCTCTCGACAAACACGGTCATCGCGGATCCAAGAACGAATGGCGCCCGTTGTGATGCTGACTCGACAGCCGCGATCCCTCAGCAAGAGCACGATCAAGCCCTTGAAGCCAATCTGCCCAGCCTTCAAAAATGACTCAACAGCCTTGTGGCCGATGCTTACTGGACCTTTGAGGTACTTTAGCATCACAGGCAAAAGTCTGTCGCCGTGCCGTGCGTTGCGTGTCGTGTTGATGAGCATGTCTTGTGTGATTTTGAACCGCTCAGCCCTTTCCACCAGCTCCGGAAACTCTTTTGCCGAGCAAACACCAGCTGCAGCGTCGAGGACTGCTTGTGTCACTCTCACACTCTCTGGTTTATATGTAAAGAGCACTTGTAGGCCCGGGTATCCAAGTTCCCATAATGTCTCGATGACAACATCTTGGTCAACGTCAACGTCGGCACCTCGCTGGGCAAGAAGCATCTCGAGAACTTCAGGGGCCCATTCATCAGCGTCTTGATGCTGCGACGTTATCGCTGCCAGCACAACCTCTTTTGTGAACCGGACGTTGGGGTTTGGTATCTCTAGAAAAAGAGCCATGAAATCTGGTCGAAACCGAGTGTTGGCTAAAGCGAGCGTCATCAAAGTCTCGTCGACAAACCCCTCATATGCTCTGTGCTTGATGAGAACTCCAAGCATAGCTGGTCCCTTGGGGTTTTCGATGGCCTTTTCAGCCACCTCTGCGGTGATTTGGATCCGGGCTCCATGCTCGGTTAATAGGTAATTCATGATTCTCGGGTGGGAAACGCTGGCAACCATTCCCATCATCCACTCATCGAGCTCGATCAAGTCGTCGTGCTGTTCAAACAACAGCTGCAACACCTTGAGCCCATGCCGTTCGTTTCTTATGGCCCCAATCATGGCCGCGTCAGTCGATCTGAAATGCGGATGACTGAAGATGAGATCCATCATTCCGATGCTGGCGCATTCAGCTGCAGAGCAAGTGAGGTCTTCATCCCGTGATATCTCGTCTCGCCGAATGGACATGATTGCTTGGAGCATTCCGGGACAACCCCATCTTGCTGCTGCGCGTATAGTATATGGTGTCAGCTGTGCGCCCTGGTTGAGGAGGAATGCCAACATCTCGACTCTCCCCGTCAATACCGCACTGACAAGCGGTGACTTGAGACGCGCGTGGTGCTTTTCTCTGTCCTCATCGTTGTAGCCGTGGTCAGGGATGTCAAGGCCGTGTTCTCGGGCTGATGCAGTGTTGGAGATGGGTAATGCAGATCCATTGGGCAGTCCTTTGAGAAACTTGACGACCTCTTGAGACGGCAGTTTGCGGAGCTCTTGGCAGGCAGAACGCACCCAGAGAAAATTGCATTCGGACTTTGCTTCAAAGACTCGCTTCACTTGCGTGGCGCCGGTGCTTGAATAGCCTTTTTGCTTAGAGAGCTGTCGCACTTGCTGGTCGATGTATTTCTCAACATCCTGCTTCGATTGTGGGAACATGTCAAGATCTCGATGAACGAACTCGCCCAAGTATGCGCGGATCTGTGAAGTCGGCCGGCTCAAGATGAGAAGACTGAGATTCACCGCAGGCTTCAGACCATGGAAGGTCTGCTCAATCTGCTCCAGAAGAATGGTCCTCGAGCTCTCGTCACACTCATCCAGTCCGTCAATGATGCAAAAAATGTGCCGGTCCGACCTGTAAGCCACCTCGACCAGCAAGTTCCAGAGCGCCTGTGGTTTCTCAAAGACTCTGGCGCCGCGATACTCGTGTCTTCTGCGGATTCTGTCGCTTAGGAGATGTGAGTGGTTCTGGAAGAGCTGGGATAGTACTCCTCGTAGAATGCCCTGCGCAGAATTCCTCTTTGGATCTTTTGCGTCGCAAAAGAAGTAAGCGCATGTGTTTGCTGCATCGGTTGAGAAATCGCCCGTCAGCCTCTCGGCGAGATAGACAGCCATGGTAGATTTCCCCCTTCCGGGATTGCCTGAGAGCCACAGCACATTGTCGTTTTCCGACTCTGGATCTAGCCAATTCTCCATCTCCTTCTCCTCCATGATCCATTCGCAGGTGGTTGCGGCGCGTGGTCCCTGATGCGACTTGAGCGCATCTTTAGCTGTGGGGGGATGCGACCAAATGAGGTCGCGATAAAACGCCTCAATTTGTTTCTTTTTATGCGCTTGCGCAGCAGAATCTAAAGAGTCAGCATTCTCATGGCCGAAAGCAATTTAGCTGTAGCGACTCACCATTTTGCATGCGACGCGCATCGCATCGCGTGTCAAGGGTGCTCGTGCTTGGCCAAGGATAGTTGCCCAGAAAACTGTCTGGAGATAGTGGACTCTCGTCCGAGAGACGCGACGTAGAAGATCGCGGCGTCTCGGTTTTGAAGCCCGAGACGTTCATCTTGATCTTGATCTTTTTTTCCCCTTGTCGTCGTTGTGATATTGTTGAAATCAAGTCAAGTCACGGATAAAAACCTGCCTCAACTTACAACCCAACAGTCGGTGTACTAACGTTGGGACCTGGCGTGATGGTACCTATGCATGAGTCGACTGAGAAGAGTGTGGTTGGTATGTGTCTTTTTACCCGTCTCACACTCACATTCCCGTTAGTGCAGAAGAGGGAAAAAGTCTCATGACAAGAGTACGGTAAGGATATATATGCATGCAATAGTATTCCCAGCACAGATATTGCCACCAGCCTGTCGTATTCGAATCCGCCTGGAAATGCAAGCCAATACCTATATCGTATCAGTGGGGAATGAGCAAACGTTTCATTTGATTTCATCTCATCCATCTCATTAAATTGACCTTGACATGCTTAAAAGGGGTAAAAAGAGAAGGTTGGTGTAAGTGGCCAGCGCTAAAAAATGGTCTAGGCCCGGGGTCTTTCCAAGGCCTTGACGGTAAAAGGGTTCTTATGCACTCCGTACTGTACTACGTAGTAGTGCTATCTCCAATGACATGGATCTTGAGAGTTGCATTCAATTATTTCAAGTACAAAAACTATCAAGTGTGTGCACACATCAAAGTCTGTAACTATCTCATCTTTGTGCTATCCTCTACGATTGGGTTATACTGTAGTACTTATCGATATGTATGTAACAAAGTTGGAGTTATTCAATAAAGAGATTAAAACAAGAAGCCCATCTTGTTATCCAGGTATCTATCTACCTCCATCTTCACTCTACCCCCAACATGTCAGACTCTCTTGACAAGCATCATCCTCATCAAACCCACGCGCCAAGAGTTATCTGTATTGCCGGCGGACCAGGCTCTGGTAAAGGCACGCAATGTCGATGGCTAGAGCAGACATTCAGACTGCAGCACATCAGCATCGGCGACATATTACGGGATGAAATGAACCGCCCCAGCAGCCCCTACGCCGACATCATCAGACAAAATATGATGGCTGGAACTATCGGGCCCAAAGAAGTGACTCTGGGCGTTCTCAAGTCCCATGTCCTGCGTTCTATGCAGCACGGGACCAACGTGTTTCTTCTCGATGGTGAGTACGGCCTGCTTCTCGTCCTCAAGCACCCTGCTAACCGATCAGGGTTCCCCCGAAACCTTGAACAAGTCGGATACTTTGAAGAGGCCATTGGGCAAATCGAACTTGTCGTTCTGCTCAAGTGCTCGGAAGATGTCTTGGTTGATAGGCTATTGCAACGTGGGCGGTTCGACGACAGTGATGAGACCATTCGAGGTCGACTTGAAACATTCAATGAGGCTACATCACGTATCATCGAGGTGTTTGAGTCACGAGGGCGTCTAAAGGTTATAGATGGAGAGAGAACTGTGGCAGAGGTGAGTGAGCAGCTGAGAAGCATATTTTCAGGGTCCGTTGATACTCGATGAGATTGAGGTTGGGAAGCGCATGACTTTACTCTTTGGTTTTCTAATCAAGGAAAGCTATCTGCTCACATCATTTCTCAATATCATCCCCTTAAATCCACCCTGTTATTCACTCAACATCATTCTTGATCTCCATAGCCGCCTACTCAATCCTGCAGCGAGTCACTCCACTCGGTTACTCGGACAAGAGTACTCCGTATCTCTTGTGTAACTCGAGAAGAGCAACAAAACGCTGCAGTACGCACCCATCTCGAAAAGGCTCGCTTGCTTCTGTGGGCTACCCATGGGGTTGTCTTTCACCGACCAGGTTACACTGCATGGCCGCCATTCCACAGTCTGTTTCTTGTACGCCGGTTCACATTTGCACTGCTCGCACACTGGCGGTGATTCCCTTCAACAGGAATTCTTTCACCTGATCTCACCACCCGTGTGAGACTTGGAAATAGAAACCATCTACCTAGTCTACCCCCCCTCATTCCAGATTCGCCCTCTATTAACCACCGCCATTACTTACTTACATCGGTTGCCGAAACGAAACAAAGCATCAAAATGGGCCAGTACTGGTCGGCTCGACAGCAAGGTGACGGCCCAATCTTTGTATCTCTGGGCATGGTTGTCCTAGACGAACGGAGGTATCCTTCTCGCGAAACACTCTATGATGTCCCGGGAGGATCTGGTCTTTTTGGTTCGTCGTCGCCTACTCTTGTGTGTGCAGTGCACTTAAGCAACGTCTGACACACATCTCAGCAACTCTCGGGGCGCGTCTCATACAAGCCAGCTCTGATCCAGCGCGTGTCGGATGTATCATTCTGGCTGGATTCGACTTTCCAAGGTCGTTGCTCGGTCAAGTTCAGGCCTGGAAGCTGACCATGCAGGTCAAATGGCTGTGCGACAAACCGTCCACGCGTGGCTTGCTGGAATACCAAGACGACAATCTTGGTCGTACGCAAGTACCTCATCCTCCTCTTTGCACGATTCTCATCCTTTCCAGGCAAAACATTCCGGTACCTCACGCCTCCACTCCAGCCTTGGCCCTCGGATCTCGCATCAGCACTGTCGACCTCGGACTGTTTTCACATCCTAGCAACGCCTCATGATCTCGGCAAGCACGTAGCAGCCCTCTCGTCTCGTCACACACAAGAGAAGCCCGTGATTGTGTGGGAGCCTGCACCCCCCTCCTGCGAAAAGACGCATCTAAAGACACACCTTGAAGCTTGCCGTCAGGTCCATGTCTTCTCCCCCAATCATCTAGAGCTAGCGTCGCTGGTCCGTGGTGGCCCAGACAAGCCTTCATTCTCTCGACAGGCCACGGAAAGGGACGCGCAGCACTTCCTCGACGCAGGAGTTGGGCATCGAGGCGAGGGCATTGTTGTCATACGCTGCGGGGAACATGGATGTAAGATTCTGACAAGATGTCGACCAGAAGCAGAATGGTTCCCTGCTTTCTACGATTCTGATTCTCCCAAGATCGTTGACACGACGGGCGCTGGGAACGCGTTTCTGGGAGGCTTCGCAGTAGGACTGCAAACCACCAAAGATGCACGACAGGCAGCTATACTCGGCTCGGTTGCAGCCAGTTTTGCGTTGGAACAGGTCGGTCTCCCCAAGTGTACTCCCGCATCATGGCTTCACGCGGAGAAATGGAACGGCTCGACGGTATTGTCGCGCATCTCAGAATTCAAGAGCAGAATGGACTTGGTTAACAAGGTAGGCAGTCAGTCAGGTTAAGAAGGCAAGACTATCTGGGGGCAGTCCTGTAGAGGAGATTTCCAAAGTAAATCAAAGTAAGCCTTGCATGCATCAAGACTTGACACGCTGCAAGTAGGCCTCCCAGCCCTCTTGCTGGTATTTCTTGGCCGCTTCGACAGGATCAGATGAGGCATAGATCCCCCTGCCAGCAATGATAAAATCTGCTCCCCGCTCGACAGCTCCCGCAGGAGTCTGGTACTGCTGGCCCAGCTTGTCTCCCTTGCTCGCCATGTTGATGCCTGTGGTGAAGATGACAAAGTCTTGGCCAGGATGGGTTCCGTCGTCGTCGTCGTCGTCGTCGTCGGCAGCGACAAGAGCCCTGGTGGCGACAAAGCCAATAAGGGACTCGGGATTCTCTCTGGCCACTTGGACACAGTTGTCGGTGTACGTTCCTGTAGCTAGACTGCCTTTGGATGTCATCTCTGCGAGGACCAGAAAAGCCCTCTCGTCGCGGTAGGGGAAGCGGGGATCCTTGATGGTTTGGGTCAGGGCGTGCACGATCCCATCGCCACCGAGGATGCTGAGGTTGACGATGTCAGCCCACTCGGAGATTCGCAAGGCTCCTCCGTGATACTGTTTCTGGACGGTGTTTCCAATGTCCACCAGCTTCCTGTCCTCAAAGATCAAGAAGTCGTGCTTGTTGGCCAGGCGCTTGAGACCCTGGACCGTGTCGTTGCCAAAGTCACGGATCAGGTCGACGTGGGTTTTGAAGACTGCGATGTATGGGCCAAGTTCTGGTGATGGATTTGGCCGTCAGTACAGCGTCCGTCCGTCGTCCACTGCGTGCACTTCTTACCGTCCGCGCACGTCAGCAGACTCTGCGTGTCTGTGAGATCGGCTGACACGACAAGGTTGGATTTCTTTGCCTCGGCCAGACTGAAGAGACGCCTGGCGACCGGGTGCTGATGATGTGCCGCTCTGGAAGCGTACGTCTTGGTGGATTGGGATGCCATGCTGCTGCCTCGAGCAAGAGTGTATCTGCCTGCTCGAGATGGGTGCGAGAGCAACAAGTCAATGGCAGAAAGAGAAGGACAAGGAACAAATAACAAGGCTGAGAAACGCTGCAGCTTTCGCGGATAAATAGGTAGAGAGCAAGATGCGGGGGCGTATACTATAGGTAGGTAGGCAATGGATGAATAACAGCTTGTTAAACGAGAGCCGGGTCGGACATGCAGGGCAGGGTGTGAGAGCACAACTCAACTTGTCTGGGTTGGTCGAGGATCTGAGGCAATTCAAATGACTCTTGCCACTTGATAGCCCTATTGCTTTGCTCTAGACCTCTTGTTTGGCCTCCGCTGTGACCTCGCCTTGTCTACGATGAGGCTCTGCGAAACCACCCGCCAAGTCGTCGTTGCAACGTGTTATCGCATCTGTTGGTCCAAGGCCAGGTCTGATGCCGACCGGTGTGATAACTTGGCTACCGGTCTCTAGATCTCGCCCTGTTCCTGGGCTCCTCTCTCGTCTTGCACAGGCGCCTGATGCTCATCGGTGGGAGCGGATAAAGCTGGTGGTTGTCGTACAGCATTTCAGCTATGGCGACTTGCGAGGCCTGGAGTCGTTGGTACAGGGCGAATCGGGAAGTGCAGTCTCTATAGAACACCATCTCGGCTCTGGGTATATGTAGACAGGCTTCACTGTCCCTCGCTTCTGCTCTCTGGTGACAAGGACAACACTATGCTCTGGCTGAGCATGCTCGCATCGACTACTGATGGACGCATACGGCCGAGACAATCCTGGACTGTATACTTATCTCGAGTCCCTACCTGCTGGTCCCATCTGCGTCAATAGTGTCGACATCTTTAAACAAGACGCCCAAGGACACGCTACAACAATCCAGCGGCGTCGCTTTACCGCAGTCAAAGACATGCATGACCATCTGTCCCAGCAGGTTGAACCCCCCCAGACGCCTCGCACTGCTCCAGCTAGTCTAACCAAGGGACAGGTTCCTCAAGATCTGAGTATACGCGTGTTGTAGGTTCGCTCCACGCTGCAAGGCAGGCAATTGATTGACATGTCCCCCTCTCAGGAGCGTGTCAAAGCTATCAGCACCCCTGTTGCGGCTGCTGGGAACCGCATTCAACATGGACTATGAGCTATGGACCTGTAGGTTCCAATCCAGTGATAGAGAGTGGTTTGCTGGGCCTTTGATAGATCGTGGTAGGCAATCATCAAGCTTCCTTCGTCACCAAAGGCAGCCAAGTAACCATCCCCAGGCGCCGTCCGATGTCCTCCTCCTGCAGTGTTTTGATAGCGCGCCGTTGGCTGATGGATTCTCTGAGCAGGGCCATGTCCAGTGTGCGCATGGGTCATTTGAACTTGCTGAAGATGGGCATGAGCCCTGCAACAGGAAGAGCATCGAGGTGAGATGTCTTGTGGTGATTGGCTAAAGGCTTGCTCATGCTTCGCTGTGCTGGCCTGATGCTGAGCGTTGCGATGGAAACCCATCAGGTAGTGAGTGACGAGTGCTTTTACACATGGATCAATTCCAAGTCCGTGAACGCGCTGGATCATTATCCGTCTGTATCTTGTTCAGCCATCCTCGATAACAAGCCATGCACTGTTCAAGACATCTGCACCCTTCCCATTTCCAACCCGACTTTGGCCAAAAGCACGGATGCATCTGGACAGAAAAGGGTAGAACGACAAGGCAATGGTCACAGCCAGCAACAACAGCCTTGCGTTGTGCTTCACATTGCCCCTGGGGTCCGTCTTGGAACTGAACATGGTGAGTTGACACTTGATGGCTGTATTAATTAATCCGGGGATAGACATGAGCGCAGCGCAAAGGGTAGGCGCAGGACTTGGTTCTGGAGTTTCTGGTGGCTTGTTGCTATTCTTTGGGTAAGGGGGATCATGCTCGTCCATATCCATCATGCAGAGGACGCTTTCTAACGCTCATCTAGAATTTTTGGGTGCTGCAGGCTCCCCAGACGAAGGACCTGCTCTCCAAGCGCAAACCGCGTTCCCGAGGCATTCCAAGATGGACATTTCCTTGATCCTGGACCAAGGCGGGATACAACCGACCCTCGACGCTACTTGTGGCTACAGAAAGCAAACGTTAGGGGGGGAGGGGGTTTATTCAAAATCGAAATCCGCAGCGATCAATAATCTTCTTGCAGGGTCGAGATATCACAGAACCACCACCTCGCATAGAGGGCTGAGACTCCACAGGTATGATAAGACACAGACGGGCGCACATTGCAGCAAAGGTCTCCGATTCCAAGAGACTGGCATCTTGGTCTCCAGCGCCACCACAGAGGGAGACGCAACCCACAGTTGTTAAACTTGCAGTGTCATTGGTGGCAAAGCCCACAGAGACGATCCGACAACTGGGAAAATCAAGCTCATGCCGAAGAAGAAGAGGAAATAACTCTGCATCTTGGCTGCGATGGCACTAGCGATGCAAAGCAACGACAGGGTGAAGAGACACCAGCGGCACAGCGTCTTCAATCTCCATAAATATCGGATTATATGTTGTATGCACAACAAAGCACACAACTCCATGTTCCGTACAGACCCAAATTGATTCTTCCAAAAATAGTCCCAGCAGCTGATCTGTCAATTTCTCGGGCGGCGAGGGAAAGGGGACCGACCGCTGCCAAGGCTGGATAATTACCAAGGCCAGCAACTAGATAAAATGAACGGTCCGCATGCCAGCAAACGGTCACAACACGGGGGCTCAGAAGGATAAGGGAAGTGCTAGTGCTGTGCAGACGGGCAGGGAAGTGCGCCATGTAATCTGGATATGAAGCGTTTACAGATTAGTTATGCCAGAATATGGTAAAAAAGCCATTGTAGCGAATCACTGTTGCACAGACGTATACCGTCAACATTCAGATTGTTGCCAGCATGAGGCGACAACCCGAAAGGCACCGACGCCTCGATATCTCGGATAGGGTAACGCTGTATAGATAGATGTTATTAATTCTCTCTCCTGCATATCACAGCCGTCGATTGAAACTGCTCATGCTCAGAATCCGCAGATGGATAGAGAACAAGGCAAATGACCCAGGATAACACGGACAGCATACAGACGATGCCAAATGTCGGGGCGGTATGGTCGACTTGCACGGATTTACTACGTAATCCGCATGCCGAGTCTTGAATACCTAACCGACAGTCCCGATAGACTGGCATACACATCTCCATGTTTGAAATCATTTTCTGCCCCCGAGATGGATATTCACGGATCCCTTGATCTGGAGCCATCGGTCTCCGACTCTCCGTGGGGATTTGACTGCGCATATTCCGAAGCAATCGCGACCTTGAAAATGCACCGGTTTGGCCCATGTCTTGGCGGTTGTAGCAGGGGAGATATATATATCTCTCTCTCAGTTAAAAGGACGAAAGCACACTCGGAGATAGGGCAATGCCTCTGGGAGCAGAGTAAGGAATCTGCCTTGCCATTCGAGCCCTGGCGCTTGTTCGGAGCTTTGACAGAAATCAGTGATGAATTGTCCGACTCGCTTGGTTCCCACATCCCTTCTCATTTTCTCGGCCACATGAGTTGATTAATTTCCCTCTCTTTTTTCTCAGGACCAAGCTAAAGTCAGCTCTTGATGGTTTTGCGCAGCCTTCTGTTTCAATCATCCATCTCCTGCATTGGTGTCCATGTACGTATCGTTGTCGGAACTCTGAGAGCAAATCGAGTTGCGAATTGCTTCGTGGCCCTCAGATGAAGGAGGGCCGATATGACCCACAGGTGACATTCGGGCCAGAACTTGCTTTGTCAGTTAGTGAACGTTAGTGAACAAAAGGGGAAAGCTGCAACTAATGTAGGAACCCAGTCGTCTATGCCAACCAAACGCGAGGAGGATAGGCTTTTGGCTTGGCGCACAAAACAGGAACTGTGCATTTTCTAGTGCCTGGCCCGTGGCAGCGACTTATGCACGTCGCTCAAGGATGTGTGCAGTGGACTCGAGAACGACGGCGTGCCATCTAACAAGCCTGTGATTCAGCTACAAGGCTCTTTTTCATCAAGATCGCTTTCTTTTCTTTTTTTCACACTCAGCCACGTCTCACTCCCCGACAGAGCTGCCTCGTCAACAGCTTCAGATCCAGATCTGTCCGTTGCTGCCAGGGATTGATTCTGCGTTCATGAAAAGTCGACAACTTGGACAACGGCGCCGTTGTTGGCGTGCCGGTGTGGCCATTCGAGGTCCCGTTTCAGCTCTGTGACCGCCTTGATCAAGTGTCGCAAAAAGATCAACGTTCTGTTTCTCGATTGAAAAAGATGCTCCTCAAGCAATCCGGGAGTCCCATGCAAATTTCGTTTCTGTACATACATACATCATACAATACAAGGCTGGATACCGAGACGTTGGTTGCTGGTCAAACTACTCGGTAGACTTGGCACGATCTGGTTGATGCAACTTCGATAGTAGTAGTTATTATACGGATAATTTACCTACTGTGTATCCGTAACAGCATCAGTCAGCAAGCGGCAAACCCGGCATTGTGCAGTGGCAGGCTGGCAGGCCAAGCACTATCCGCGTTGTGAACAGCATTTGTGATGCCTACCTACCTACCTAGACTCGGTCCTTGCTTAAGCCGTCGGGGTGGGGACAGACACCAAAATCACCGCTCGCTCGGATGCTTCTTTCAGGTCCAAGAAAGGAGTTGCAGTTTTATCGCCCTATTATCGTCCGCAGTATATGCGTAAGCGCTTGAGAGGTGTTGAGATCCCATACGTCGTATTTTAACTCGACTATCGAGTCGGTGCATCCTCCGTAAACATAACTAAGCCTCACCAAACATGTGGATCGAGAATCGAGACGGCCATTACCGTGTGTTGTGTTGATGATAGCTTCGGCGCGCCTCCTTGTGGGCTTTGCATAGTAGAACCTGGCGCGCACAAATTTGCACAATTGATACCATGGGCTATTGTGAAACTTTCTGGACCAGGATTGCTTCAAGCTGCGGCGTGTCGCCGCGGGGGTGCATTGACGCGCAAATGAATGTTTGAAATCCCCACTCGTGCATGGGTAGTCTGCTCCAATTAACTCGATTGCCGTGAGCCTGAATGTTTGTATTCCATTCTCTGTCAGTTTGGATTCAGTATGTGTATACTGAGGGCGTTTTTTTTTTTTTTAGTAGCCGTCTATCGCAATAAAAACGAACCAGCAGCCTCGTATACATCACCCACGAGGTTGTGGTTAAACGGGTAAATGAATTTGACTGTTTTGGCGTTCTCAAAGTTCAACGAGATTGGCCAAGATCTGCAGGCTGATAACCATTTTGGGATTATGGAGGGTGAGGTACGTAGTCGACTATGCTGTTCCTGAAAATCATCCACAAACCGGTCGTGGACCACGGGTCAGCAAGGTTCGCACCAACACTTGAACAAAGAAGCCACCGCCGACTCTAGAGCATCTGTTCGTATCGCCGTTATCAAGCCGATCAAGCATCGAGAGTAACGGTCTTTGGATTCGTGGCCGGTTTGTATGGCGTTTTCAGGTACCAACGCTTATTAATGTACATGGACCGCGTGTTCCAATCCGATGGTGGCAGCACATTCCGGGTTTCCATCTCGAGGCATTGGATGAGGTGGCTTGCTTGCAGGAGGGTTCAGCGGTCGCGACGGTCGTAGCGCCTGCAGCGGTAACCCCCGGCAGACGGCGTGGAAGCATCTCAAGGGGCGTGATGGTGGTTCAGGGGGTTTGATGAAATTCAGGGGATGGCGGATGGGCAGGCAGTCAGGTCAGGGACACCAACTACTGTGTAGGTACCTTATTAGTAGAGTAGCAGGGCAAGCAGTGAGAAGCAAAAGACGAATAGGCACTTTGAAGTGCAGTGCTTGGTGAGGAACGAAGCATCGATGAATCAGAGACTTTTTCGTCGTCAATAGAGGACCGAGCTGTAAGTTGCTCATGCTCGTCTCGAGTCGCCGTGGCGGTTGATGTACTAATGGAGCCGCTTCTCGATGCGCTGTACGCTGAACGCCTTGTCTTTCCACATTCGGCCACGGATTGAACATGGTGCTGGCGATGGTTTCTCTATGTAATCCGCCGCGTCTCGTCGGAGTTTGTGATTGGGATCTGAGAAGGTGATGTTTCCGTGGTGAGGTGTGGTTTCATGTTGCACAACAACAGTATGAAGTGGCAGGAGTAGTCATTCGTTTGCAGTTGTGCAACATGCTATTCCATGTCTGTGCAACAGGATATGCACAAACCGACGTGCACAGTGATTCATCACTGCCCAACCAGCTCAACCAATGAAAGTGAGATATCTTGAGCTAGTGCTCGGAGAAATGAGAGTTCAAGCGCTCCTATTGGCGTGTACTGGGGCTCGTTTTTAGCGGACGATAGCGGACTGTCCGTCAAGTACACTATGCTTGTGCTGTGCATGTAATTTGTGCAAAAAGAGAAGCCCGGCAAAAAAAGGTATCCCAAAATGGTGGCCAAGTCCCTGATGAGACTCCACTGGCCGGGTAGTCCCCTGCACCCCCTGTTGCTTTGTCTCGCCGTCTCTCGCTCTCACTGGCTGATCATCTTAGGCCCTTGCACTTGCTTGGTTGGCTCTCTCCCCTTCACTGACTGCCCTTTCCTGTTCCCTTTCTCTCTGACTCGCTTCGCTTCGCTTCCTCTCTCCTCTCTTCCTATCCCCCATCCCCATCTCCATCTCCTCTTTCAACAAAACAAGCCACTACCTCCGGCCGCTCGTTCGTTCCAGTCCCTCTTTCACCTCCCCACACTTTCAAAGCAAAGCGTTTGTTCTTCCTTTACATTTGGAGCGTATTGTGGTCATTATCAAGGCCATCGTCTCCTTTCTACATTCGAGTCTTTTTCCCACTCATTCAGAGTGTCCTGCCCTTGTTTGTTCAACCGCCTCGTCTGTTTCACGACACGACAACACCGATCGATCTCCTCGCCCTTTTCGTCTCTGTCTTCTCATCACATATTGACAGACCTGTTCAATCGATCAGGCCATCAACCAGAACCTGTGGCTCCGACTCACATCCAGCAAGCGGTACATAACATCTCCGCCTGAGCCGACAAAGACGACCTGCTCCGACTTGGCAACCAAAGTACTACAGTTTGGCCTTGGTGTGTCAGGCTTGGAACAACGCCAGACGAAATCTCGACTATTGGACCCGGCTCGCCTCGATTCCAGTTGATCTGACTCGAGATCCGTGTCAACGATCGGTCACCTAGAATAACCCATCTTCTACTTCAATACGTTCGCTCAACCTCCAACACACACAAACGACGGCCATGAAAACCTCAACACTTACCACCATGGCCATTGCGGCCGCCAGTTTTATAGGGGTTCGGGCACAGGATTCGGATAATCTGCAATTGCCCGTCAAAGAACCCGTTCTGAACGAGATGTCTTCCCAGGGCTGTTGGAAGTCAAATGGCAATCTGACAGAGGAATATTCAGGAACGGGGACGTCATCTGGCCAGTGCTTCCAACTGTGCAAGAAAAAGAAGAACTATGTCTTCAGTCTTCAAGGAGCCAAGTGCTTTTGCGGCGATCTTTATCCCAAGGAAGGCGATTTGGTTGATGACGAAAAGTGCAACTGGCCATGCCCTGGTTACGGTAAAGAGGCGTGTGGTGCTCTGAAGGGATTTTGGTCGGTTTTCAATACTGGTGTGGAACTAGCACCTGACAATTACGTACCGGAAGTAACAACAACGAGCGCTGCTGCATCATCAACAACACAGTCTAGTTCCACGACGAGCACCGCCCAGGATGATGCTGCTGTAACAGAAACCAACGACGCCTCTGCGACAACTTCGGAGGCAGCTGCTGATGAGGATAAAAAGGATGGCCCCAATGTAGCCGCCATCGTCGCCGGCGTGGTTGTGGGTGTTGTCGTCGTTGCTGCCATTGTAGGTGGTGCTATCTTCTTCGTTCGTCGCCGACGCAATGCAGAGATAGAAGAAGAGCACCGTCGAAACGCTGCTGTGAACGCTTTCATCAACGGTTCCAAACCCCCTGGCAGCAGCGGTAGCATCTCCATGACCGACTCTCGCCTCGATCCTGTCATGGCTCACCGACGACTCAGCGACGGCAGCATCGCTGATAACCAGGATTACTCACGAAGGATCCTTCGGGTATGTTGATGGACGGGCACTTTGATGGCCTTGCTGACAATTTATCAGGTTACCAATGCATGAGCAATCTTGGATATCGGAGCTTTAAAGGCAATACCTTTCAAACAAACTCTTTCCTCGGCATTCACGGCGTTTTCGGGATGATAGCTCATGTCTATTGGCCAATCGATTCTACTCGACGATCTGGCGGCGTTTTGACTCTTCTGGGCGTAGGAATAGACATTTTCTACTATTTGCGTCTGCGGAAATTACGACTGGATTTGATCTATCACGCTCCACGGCACGCCGGCTACCCCTACGCCATCCATTCCTTACCTCCTTACTTTTTAGCAATAAATCTTGAGCGAAACGACTGAGGGAGATGGGAATAATGCCCCAGTTGCACTTCTAGATGCCATCATTCCCCGAATCCACTTCGCTGTGGATGTCGTCGTCGCACAAGGACATTTCAGCGGCCACCATACCCGCGTATAATCGGCACGTCTGTTTTCTTTTCTTCATGACAGGGATTGCCATGTCTCCTATGTACAAATTCTCCCTCTATTCATTCGGTAGGGCGGGAGGTAGATCTAAAAAACAGGGGGGGCGATTGATCCTCTTGGGATATCAGGCAGGGTGCTAAGGAGCAAGGTGTCAAATAGATGCAGTGGGAAGTAGGAGATTTGCCAACCCCGTGGAGGAAACATGACGATTGGGGTTGGCAGATAGTGCGGGATATCCTATCGTCGCTTTATTTACACTTCACTTGATCGTTATTGTTGCCGTGTTGTTGACCGATGAATGTGGTCATGGGTGTCGCTTGTATGTAGGATTATGCATAGTCATACACTACCTCTTGGAACAGATGCTGGTTCATTGAGTCTTGGATTGGAAGTTTACTGATGCGGTAGGGGGTCTATGTTATGATCGAGGTAGTTTTTCAACAGTTGTAAGCGATACCCAAGTCAGATCGACCTTTGGCTTCCTTGACACCTTGCTAGTGATGCTACCATGGCATAATTGTCGTCGGTCATGTGTTCTTTGTCAGTTTTGGGGCCTACATGGCCGTCTGTGGTTATTCGTTGTTCATTTCCTGTTTCCGAGGTTCGTGGGTTTGTAAGTGCTTCACTCGCTGCTAGTGCACAGCGATCTATCACATGGCACAGATTTGACACAAGAGTGCGGTACGTGGAAAGCAGAGTCCGCCAACATCTAATATAGCATCTAAACACGAACACAAAGGATATAATATTCACAAATAACTATAGCAATAAGCCAATAACTGAAGAAGGATTGGAAGCCAGGTCACGTATGGTAGACCGTGTAGGGTAGCTCTATCCGCAGCCTATCACGTGATGACATCACAGCTCCAGAGCTCGGCGCGATAGTCGCGTTGGAAAAGTTCCTAGCCTTCCCAGCACTAAACACAAACAACGCCTTCGACCTTGTCAAGCTGCATCAGAATTTCGCAACCATCGATCACTGCACTATCTCAGCCGAGGATCAGCCTCCACATAAAAAAACATATTGAAGTTTTGTAGGGCTCACCGCCCGAGCTTGACTTCACCATGAGCTCCATCCCAGCTCCTCGAATCCGTCGCACTGCGCAAAACACACAATTCACGCAAGTTCTACCAAGCCCAACCGTCAATGAATCGAATGACTAATTGCCCCAATAGATATAATCTTTCACGGCGTATCAATGACGTACAAACGTATCCTGTCCAATCACCCCAAGGCGCAACCATACTCATTTACGGACACGAAAACGGCGTGGCAATCGCATGGTGGGGAGGCAAGCGATTCAAGACTGCTAAGAAGGCGCCTCAGGGCGAGAAGCAGAATGGAACTGCAGAAGACTCCATCATGATTATCGATTCGGACGATGATGAACCCCCAACAAAGTCCAAGAAAACATACCATTTTGAGGACAAACCGCAATTCGAAGACGAGATCGATGATAGCCCGTACCCTGAGATCGTACAATCTCTGGACCTCCAGCTCGGAACGGCAGTGTTGAAGGTCGCAGTTATGCCAATGATCTCGACACCAGCAGAGGATGCTGCGTGGGGAGGTGCCAAAATACTGACCGAGAAATTGATTTTTGCAGTGTCATGTGTTACCAACGACGTCTACATCATCACGCTCCCTCTCACTCCCCCCTCGCCAGAGAGTAAGGCAAGACCGGAGCTCAGGCATGATCTCCTGGCCGGCAAGGCTGGTTCCGGACTCTGGGGTGAGTCGCTCATACTACTTGGTGGTCAAAATAAGCACAGCGAGGGCATCGCCATTAACATCGTCATGCCCACTGCTGCGGAGAGGCCGGGCATAAAACCACGGGTGATTGTTGCTTCACACTCCCGAGAAGCGTCTGGTGTGCTCCGATTATGGGATGTGCCCTTGGATCCCAGTGATAAGCCTTCCAAAGCACTGGAGCCCTTCCAGACCGAGTATTTGCCTGGCCCTCTAACAAGCATCTCATTCAACTCCACATATACCACCCATTTGCTTGCTGTCTCAGCGCTGCAGGGTGTCCGGATCTACGATTTTGCACGACCGTCCTTTACCCCTGATGTAGACGCCACTGGACCCTTTCCTGCCCAAGGCTCCTGGTTGCTCTCCTTATACCAGCCCTTTGCTCGCCCTTTATCTACGAGAAAACCGATCATCGATGCTGCCTGGATAGCTCATGGACGTGCCGTACTGGTCCTCCTTGCCGATGGCATGTGGGGTATATGGGACATTGATGGCGTGAGTCCCACAGGACCAGGTGCTGCCCTCTCAAGCAAGCTCAAATCTGGAGTCAAAGGAGCCGCTCTTACGACATTCAGTGTCTCCGGGTACGTGGAAGGCACAAGCTCACTTCGAAGCGTTGCACAGAACAAGTCGCACAACACGGGCGAATTCGCACCCATGACCCCGCACACTCGGAAACAAGCCACTGCATCTTTGAGTTCTGCTCCTACGCTTGACCGCCTGGCTACGATCAGAGGCGGCATCAAAGTGGCGGCTTTGCCCAATAGCGGAAATGCAATTCAGGATGAGACGGTTGTTCTCTGGGTAGGGGGCCAGGAACACGTCTGCCTCATCCCTGGGATAGCACGGTTTTGGGATTCGCAAGCTCGAAAAGAGTCTGGAACGGACATTTTCAGTGGACCGCAGCCCACCAGGATGATTAAGCTCCTAGATTTGTCCACTGGTCTTTTGGGGGAGAGATGTTCTGGAGTTAGTCTGCTGATAGATGCAGACCACAGTGCGGCCCAAGATGGTGGTATTGCCGCTGATGTCCTTGTCCTGGGTGAGTCCAGATTCGTTGTTGTTCGGGAGGGAGAAGACGGACCTGGTAAGATGGTTGGTGCCGTGGCCAACGCACGAAGACGACATCTGTTCTCCAAGGGCGACAAATCAGATGCTATCATTGTGCATGGCAGACAAACAAGGCCAGCCAAGACGTTGTTCAACCTAAGCACCGTCAAGCCGGGTACGCTGCGTCTCCGGTCCGCCTCTGGGAAACACGACATGATGCATGAATCGAGCATCGATTCACAGCCGCCACGACCGACAGTGGGCTTTGACTTTATGGACACGCTGAATGCGGCCGCCGACAACATGGACGACTTTGATGGACGGAATGTTGAAGCCGAGATGTTGGATATCATGGAGATTGACAAGACACTCGACAGCATGGACAATGGCCCAAGAAGGTCATGAGGGTGTCTGAATGGACAACTGAGATTAGGAACTGACCAGAATGAGTAGACGCCAAGGACGCGATAATGAAGAGTTCTGGGGACGAATGCACGATACCCAACCACACGACATACATGCGACCACCCACCGGTACCGTTCCAAACGTGAAGATGTGTCCCTGTAATGCTTGCTGGTTTCATTCAATCATTGTGACATGTTCCGCACGGCAAGGTGGAGCGCAAGGAGAGACCTATCCTTGACTGCTCTGTATTCCGAGCGGTAGATCAAAAGCAAGTACTCGAGTACTATCGACGTCCCAGGGAGGGGTTTAGGAAGAGGTTACAGTGCCTTGTGCACTCTTCTGGCTTTCCAGGGTGTCCTGGTATCTGCTGGCTGATGGGCTTTCTGACTCTTTGGGGCTTGCTCTGAGGAAGACGAGGGCGCACGAGGTCGGTGGGGGATGCATGACCTGGACTAGAACTAGTGAGCGTCGAGACATTTACTGTTTTTTTTTTAACGGAATACAAGTTTTTGTATGATGAGCTGGGCTTGAAGATGAATGGTAGGCCATACCTGTATTGCCTACCTACCTAGGCATAGAAGACTGCGGTAGAAATGTTCGATGTAGCTCAATTGGAGAATTGCACATCTTATTACTGTAGAAAATTTTACATGTATTCCTGAACTCACTCTTCTTTTATTATTGATCATGTCTTCAAGACGGAATTCACTTTTGCGCCACTCTTATACTTGTATTTTAGACTTAAGTAGACCTGTATAAGCTCATATCACGGTGTGGGGTTAGTCTAGGTACCTAGGTAGTTAATTAAGATCTCTGTCGTTTCCGTCGCGACCAACGCGTCATGACGTCCACACGCGTTAAGTCCTTCTCAAGTCTCTCTTTTTCCTCATCGGTCAGACAACCCTTCTTTTAACGAAATCTTGCCTCCTCATTTTAGCATACTCTTCCCCGCCACATACATAGAAGACATCAAAGGAGATTTACCGCAAAGATGGGTATCAAGCAGCTCTTCCAGATCATCAAGGAGGAAGCCCCAGATGCGATCAAGGAGGGCGAGATCAAGAACCAGTTTGGCCGCAAGGTCGCCATTGTGAGTACCGTCTGTTTCTACCCCCATTCGTTCAATACAATCCTAACAAGATCAGGACGCATCAATGAGCATCTACAGTTTCCTCATCGCCGTACGATCCGAAGGTCAGCAGCTCATGAACGAGAGCGGCGAGACAACGTCACATCTGATGGGCATGTTCTACCGAACTCTCCGCATGGTCGACAATGGAATCAAACCTCTCTACGTATTTGATGGTGCACCTCCCAAGCTCAAGTCTGGGGAGTTGGCCAAGCGTTTCCAGCGTAAGCAGGAGGCCACCGAGGGCCTTGAAGAAGCCAAGGAGACGGGTACAGCAGAGGATGTGGAAAAGTTCTCACGGCGAACTGTGCGTGTCACTCGCGAGCACAACGCCGAGTGTCAGCGCCTGCTCAAGCTCATGGGTATTCCCTACATCATTGCGCCCACCGAGGCTGAGGCCCAGTGCGCCGTCTTGGCCCAGGCTGGCAAGGTGTATGCGGCCGCCAGCGAGGATATGGATACCCTTTGCTTCAATACGCCTATTCTGCTGCGTCACCTTACGTTCAGCGAGCAAAGGAAGGAGCCCATCCAGGAGATCCGTCTGGAGAAAGTTCTCGAGGGGCTCAATATGGAGAGAAAGCAGGTATGTCACGATGCACCACGAGTGTTGTCGTCCCATTCTAACTGTGATATCTAGTTTGTTGATCTTTGCATCTTGCTCGGCTGTGATTACCTCGACCCGGTTCCCAAGATAGGCCCCAGCACTGCTCTCAAGATGATTCGCGATCATGGCTCGTTGGAGAAAATTGTAGAGTCAATTGAGAAGGACCCCAAGAAGAAGTACGCGATTCCCGAAGATTGGCCTTACAAGGACGCCCGGGATCTGTTCTTTGAGCCGGATGTGCGGCAGGCCGACCATCCTGATTGTGACTTCAAGTGGGAAAAACCTGATATTGAGGGTCTTGTGCAGTTTCTTGTTACCGAGAAGGGCTTCTCAGAGGACCGCGTTCGCAGTGGAGGTGCCCGTCTAGAGAAGAACCTCAAGAGCGGCCAGCAAGCCCGACTGGAGGGTTTCTTCAAGCCTGTCCCCAAGACGGACGCGGAAAAGGCAGCCCACAAGCGAAAGTTGGAGGAGAAGAACGAGGAAAAGAAGAAGAAGCTCAAGCAGGAGAAGAAGGACAAGACAGCCGCCAAATCGAAGCCGCGAGGTACTGCATGATTTGGTCTGATGCTTGCAGTTGGAGGGAGGCAAGTGATGAGGATCTAATGTGCCGAACGGGAGGGGAGAAAAGCTTGAGCTACAAGCAGGACCAGGAATGGAGTATTGGAGTTTTGGGGTGTGTCGTGTACACCACTTGAGGGTCTTACCATGTACTACCAGGGCCACCGGGCTTGCCATGGATTGATTTAGAGAAATATCGCCGCAGTATTAAACGCGGAAGAGGAGTGAAAAAGGCAGGCAGTCAAGATTATAAGACGGGTCTAGACCACGCGTGAACAGTTTACATTGACCCGTGTCTGTCTGGTTGGGGGGGGGGGGGGTTACGCTATCTGCTCTGCTCTCATAACCAGGCCAACAGCAAAACACATGCAAACCCAAGGTAGAGTGAGCTTCTCCGCATCTTCCTTCAATCCACAGCAACTCCCGGTGCTGTCTCTCCCCCACGGGGTTTCCCTTGTGAAGTGTCGCGAAAGTACCTCGGAGGCTGTGTACTTTTGGCAATGCTTCATCTCCGATTGGTCGACGTCAAAGAGCCTCGGCATCCCCCAAAAGTTGGCGTCATGACATCAACGGGCGCCACGAGGTAGGTTGTCTCATATTTCACATGCTTTTGATATGATGCCCCCCCAAAAAAATAGAATAGAAATAATAGGAGCGAGCGAGGCGCAAGGCGCGAGGCACATGACCATGGCCATGACCATGACCGCATCAAGTAATGAAGCGACTCATGACCCTTTACTGCATTGCATCTAAGCCAAGTTTCCCCAGACACGGGGGCTATTCCCAAAGTGCCTAATGTAGGTACTCTCCGTATGGGGGAGCTGCCATTAAACATGTGATTGCAGTACTACCTTGACTTGTGTTTTTGCCGAAGCATGAGATTTAAAAAAAATGGATTATTATGAAAGTCTATTGGCCTTTTTCATTCTCTTTCCTTTTCCTCTTTTCCCTTCGTAATCTGGGTTGTGCCCATCTTGACCTTGATCCGCTTACTCTGTGATACTCCCCCGGTTGTTCCTTGACTGAAACTTTTGCTTACTCGCTCCAACATCTTCCACCACCTACTACAAACCAGTCCCGTCATGTCTGCGGTCTTCACAACAAGCGACGTTGCGTCGCATAACAAGCCTGGAGACTTGTACATCATCGTCGACGGTGATGTCTATGACCTGACAAAATTCCAAGACGACCACCCAGGTACGTTGATCAAGATACGCGCTCTCCAACACGTCTCTGACCCCCAAGCAGGTGGTAAGAAGATTCTCCAGCGCGTTGCGGGCAAGGATGCCTCAAAGCAATTCTGGAAGTACCACAACGAGGGCATCCTCAAAAAGTACCAGAAGCAACTCCAGGTCGGCTCTCTAGACTCCAAGCCAAAGCCCAAGGCCCCCGAACCCAAGCCAGAGGCCAATGCTGCGCCTGTGCCCGCGGCCCCTACACCCAAGACTGTCAAGGCTGTCGAGAAAGAAGTTGCCTCCAAAGAGGAGGATGCTGAGGCTCTTGAGCCCTTTGGCGACCAGATCCCATTTGCCGACCCTGCTTGGTACCAGAGCGTAGGTTCATTGTCGTCTTTCTCAGACCTGGGCTCAGTGTGCTGACATGCTTAGTACCACTCACCTTACTTTAACGAAACCCATGCTGCTCTCCGCGCAGAGGTCCGTGAGTGGATAGAGAGCGAGGTCGAGCCTCACGTCACCGATTGGGACGAGGCCAAGGAGGTCCCCGAGGAGATCTACAAGGAGATGGGTCGCCGCGGCTACCTTGCTGGCCTTCTCGGCGTCAAGTACCCTACCCAGTATGCTCCCCAGGGTGTCAAGTCCGTACCCGCTGATAAGTGGGATCTCTTCCACGAGATGATCATCACAGACGAGCTGTCCCGCACCGGCTCTGGTGGTTTCGTCTGGAACGTCATTGGCGGCTTCGGCATTGGCTGCCCCCCTCTTGTCAAGTTTGGTAAGAAGGAGCTCAAGGACCGCATCATGCCTGGTATCTTGAGCGGTGAGAAGCGCATCTGCTTGGCCATCACTGAGCCTGATGCTGGTAGTGACGTTGCCAACTTGACTTGCGAAGCTAAGCTGAGCGAGGATGGCAAGCACTACATTGTCAACGGCGAGAAGAAGTGGATCACCAACGGTATCTGGTCTGATTATTTCACTGTCGCTGTCCGAACTGGCCAAGCGGGAATGAATGGCGTGTCGCTGCTTCTTATTGAGCGCAGCGAGGGTGTTTCCACCCGACGCATGCCTTGCCAAGGTGTCCTCTCTTCAGGTATGTACTTGGACCTGGATCAAGGATGGCTATGCTTACGACGATAGGAACAACATACATTACCTTTGAGGACGTCAAGGTTCCCGTTGGAAACCTTCTCGGCAAGCAGAACCAAGGTTTCAAGGGTAAGTCTAGCTTCACGATCAAGATGCTCAAGACAAGCCTGACATATTCGCAGTTATCATGACCAACTTCAACCACGAGCGCATGGGTATCATTATCCAGTCCCTTCGCTTCTCTCGCGTCTGCTACGAAGAGTCTGTCAAGTACGGCAGCAAGCGACGTACCTTTGGCAAGAAGCTCATCGACCACCCCGTTATCCGCATGAAGCTCGCCCACATGGCGCGACAGATCGAGGCTTCATACAATTGGCTCGAGAACCTCATCTACCAGTGCGAGCGCATGGGTGAGACCGAGGCCATGCTGCGACTCGGTGGACCCATCGCCGGTCTCAAGGCCCAGTCTACTCTCACCTTTGAGTTTTGCGCGAGGGAAGCCAGTCAGATCTTTGGCGGCCTGAGCTACTCGCGAGGTGGCCAGGGTGCCAAGGTCGAGCGGTTGTATCGTGATGTGAGAGCATATGCTATTCCCGGTGGCAGCGAGGAGATCATGCTTGATCTGAGCATGAGGCAGAGTCTAAGGGTGGCCAAGGCGGTGGGCATGAAGCTGTGAATTTGTTTCGTCTGGAGGTTTTTGTACAAGTATTGCACTGCATTTTGGAGTTAATTTCTTGCCTGTTGGCGATCCATAGATGAGGATGAAAGGTCAAGAGAGAGAGCAAAGAGTGGATAAAATTTCCCGATGTGGTACCCTTGCGATATATATGATCTCGTCCCCATGAAAGTCTATCATGAGGCCAGCTGTAATATCAATGATTATTGGTCAATCACTCCCCGCAACTACAATGCTCGATCGAGGTGCTGTCGATGCAGGGTCCTCATCAAGCAGTCTAACTGACTTTATGTAGAACCAATTGATCAGCAAGTTTGGTGCACTACAACTCAACAAAGGCTAGAAATTGCATGTAGATATTCAACAAGTCAACTTCGTTCGACCTTTATAAAAGGTGTACCTTGCTTGTTATGATCATAGGTACTTAGACTTTGACGCGAGCGCGTATAATGAGGCCGAGAATTGCCCTTCCACATGGAGAAAAGGTAATCAACAAACTCTATGCAGTTGTTTTCCATCCATAAATACCTTGGAGTGTCCCACGCGTATCATATGATAATTTTGGCAAGTTCCACGACTCCCAACCCGAATATATCTTAGTCCAACTTCTGAATCGACTCAGTTGATAAAACCGGGCTGCCCCGCCAACACGTGACCTAGAACTGCAGGGCCTTCCGCCGCAATGAGGCACACACCATCGTCACCTTCACCTTCAATCGACAACCGTGAGCCTGCTCAACTTCTTCCTCTACACCAGAACCACATACCAAAGCACTCGACGACGAAAAACCTCTCTAAACGACTTCCACTACGCGCCTCTAGCTCGAAACCATACTGTCATCCCCTGAGCCGCTTCTTTCTCGGGCCTTCTACCGATTTTCTTCCCATCTCTCCCCACACCAGACGTCAAACACGTTCGCAGCTAGACACCTGCTGCCTCCTTCGCGCCCGTACCCTCGAGAGGCCGACCTCTGTGCCGTTTTGCATATAATATCTCCTCCATATTTTCCTTCTTCAGATCCGTAGACGGATCCCTATACACGCAATGGCGGATCAGCTAGCAGACAAGCTGAAATCTACCCAACTCAGGTCCGCTGCGCCGTCCTAGCGGCCCTTGTGAGCTTGGACTAACAACGGCAGTGACGGTGCTCCCGCCGCGAGTGACGAGTGGAAGAAGAATCTCAACCTCCCCGCCAAGGATAACCGACAACAAACAGAGGTACACAGCAATCATTCATTCATTCATTCATTCCTTGGCGCATTCCCACCCACATGCTAACCCTGCCACCGCCATAGGATGTGACAAACACAAAGGGCCTCGAGTTCGAAAACTTTGCCCTGAAGCGAGACCTGCTCATGGGTATCTTTGAAGCAGGATTCGAGAAGCCGTCACCGATTCAAGAGGAAGCTATCCCCGTCGCATTAACCGGCCGAGATATTCTTGCACGAGCAAAGAACGGCACTGGCAAGACGGCTGCCTTTGTCATCCCTACCTTGGAACGCATCAACCCCAAGGTTGCCAAGATCCAATGTCTCATTCTTGTCCCCACACGTGAACTTGCCATGCAGACCTCGCAAGTCTGCAAGACCCTTGGCAAGCACCTCGGCATCAACGTCATGGTCACGACTGGCGGTACCGGTCTTCGAGATGATATTATGCGTCTGCAGGATCCCGTCCATATTGTAGTTGGTACCCCAGGCCGAATTCTCGATCTCGCTGGCAAGAACGTTGCCGACCTCAGCGAGTGTCCCATGTTTATCATGGACGAAGCTGACAAGCTCCTCTCCATCGAATTCACGCCCGTCATCGAGCAGCTTTTGCAATTCCACCCCAAGGACCGACAGGTCATGCTCTTCTCCGCCACATTCCCTTTGTCTGTCAAAGACTTTTCCGACAGGAACATGGCCAGCCCCTATGAGATCAACCTGATGGATGAGCTCACTCTGAGGGGTATCACTCAATACTACGCCTTCGTTGAAGAGAAGCAAAAGGTTCACTGCCTCAACACTCTCTTCTCCAAACTCCAAATCAACCAATCCATCATCTTTTGTAATTCTACTAATCGAGTCGAACTACTTGCCAAGAAAATCACCGAGCTTGGCTACTCTTGCTTCTATAGTCACGCAAAGATGCAGCAGCACGCACGCAACCGTGTTTTCCACGATTTCCGCAACGGTGTCTGCCGAAACCTTGTTTGTTCCGACCTGCTCACCCGTGGTATCGATATTCAAGCTGTCAATGTTGTCATCAACTTTGACTTCCCCAAGAACGCCGAGACCTACCTTCACCGTATCGGTCGATCTGGTCGGTATGGCCATCTTGGTCTGGCTATTAACCTGATCAACTGGGATGACCGTTTCAACCTTTACAACATCGAGCGGGACCTGGGCACCGAGATCCAGCCCATCCCCGCCAGCATTGACAAGAGCCTCTACGTTTACGAGAACCCTGAGTCGATTCCTCGTCCAATTTCCAACGTCCACAGGGGCCAGCTACCCGCTGCCCAGGGCCCTCAGGGCCAGCAGCCCCAAGGCCAACAGCAATCTCAGCAACAATTCCAGCAGCCTCAACAGCCCCAGCAGGCTGGCCCACCCCAACAAGGCCAGGGCAACTGGCAGAGCCAGAACCCTCAGCACGGCAACCCGCACTATTCCGGGGGACGAGGCCGTGGACGTGGCCGTGGATATCGTGGCCGTGGCGGCCAAGGCGCAGGCGGCCGAGGTCGCGGCGCCCCTCGCGATGTCCAAACCTAATATCATCTATACACTCATGCATGGCGTTAGGCAGGCGAGAGGGGTTTACGGATGAATTTTTTGACATGAATTTTTTGTACTGGGCTGTCATTTCAGTATTGGATTGTAAAATATTCGCATGTTTTTGCGAAAGGTCACGATGGCGAACGGATTCCATTGCCGATGAACCACAACTATTTCGACATTATCAAATGGAGTCTTCAAACAAGACTCGGCATATTGGCGTCACAGACTCGAATGGTCTGAACTTTCTTGGACTGGTAGCCTTAACGGCTTCAGCTTTGCGGAAACAAAACTGTCAGTCTGTACCACTGCCATCGGCTTTGACTTCTGTTTGGTTGCGTTCATGATATCTACGGATGATGAAAGAGAGCGAGAATGAGCTTCCAGGGAAAAGGTGTTCTTTGGGCATCGACCGGTAGACATACCCGCTTTGGGGCTGGGCACAGCCAACTGGAGTGTACTGAAGGGATAGGGGGGGGG
>JABFAK010000662.1:0-37099 GCA_013266265.1 Fusarium sp. NRRL 66182
GTAGAGCGTAGAGCGTAGAGCTGATAGCTGTTGGGTAAGAAAACGACAGTTGTGTTGTTTTGGAGGGTGTTGACATCCATTATCTGCAATGTCCACTTGCAATCCCATCCTGCCATTGATACTCTTGTGTATATGGGAGTTCCTCATAACGTATCCTTCAATAATGGCGGCGGAGGGTACATAGATCACCTCTCATATTTCGGGTCATCATGATTACCCTCTTCCGAGGGAAAGCTTCCCCTCCATTAAGGCTGAGATGTAACATGGAGGGCCGACCACGTTGAATCACGGAAACGGAACGGGATTCTGATAGGACGACAGTCAATGTTTGCTTACCTAAGATATCTCGGACAAGAACTTATCCCGGTTTCTATTTCCGCTTCAATCTACGCATTCGACATCATCCACGGACATACGACTTTGGCAGGGTCATGTAAACGGGTCAGGTCATCGCCACGCCCTATGGAAGGGGCACACGGCCACATGAGCCGTGACGAACTTGTCATGAATTTTCGGATATCTAACTCTCATAGTCAGACAAGTGTAGTTGGCAAGGCGCGGCCTACGTTGAGACCAGAGCATAGTGGCAACGGTCTAAGCGCCGACTGTTCAAAAAGGCGTTGTTGAGGGCTGAACGTACTCTCTCTCAGTCGCTGAGGATACCCGCCGCATAGGTAGTGCTTCGTCAGCAACTGCCCGCCCGTCTTGAAATTGGAAATCGTGGCTTGGTTGTAAGTGATTCCGATCACCGCTAAGCAACAAGTCCGAGGTAGCAGTAAAGCAGTAGTCAGCCAGATAGGAACCATCTATCAATAACGGCCTGCCGGCACCAGCCAAGGGAGCTGCTGTTTCCGACCTTTCCTCTGCATCATTCCTATGCACGGCGCACCATGTCCAACAGAAGCAGAGGATGGACGTCGCCAAGTTTCCTGAGTTGCCGAACTCCCATTATTTCATTCCTCACGGGAGATTCGGCAATTGAGACGCATCCAGAGGACTTGGTTTGGTGTTTGCCCATGCGAAACACAAACTGCACCGCATCGCATCCCGAATTACGCAGGTTTGGTTACGCAATATATGTTGTGTATCCGTTGCAGTTGTCATGATGAACGGGACGTGCTCCGCTCTCCGCTCTCTGCTATCTGCTATCTGCTATCTGTTATCCATTGTGACTGCGACAACCGGAGATGCAGCAGGAGAGAGATGCTCCGCCAATGTTTGGTCCCCGTTCCCTTTGAACATGTTGGTGATGCCCCCTGTCGATCGACTCTTTGGCACGTTTCAGATTTTTTCAGCGAAGCGCTAGAAAAATGCTTGGTCAAATGCTTGTTCTGCGGCTAAAATGCAGTTTGTGCCCTTTGTTCCATGGATTGCACCATTGCTATACCTTGTGCCATCAGCGATTTGCCTGCTGAGTCGTAACGAGCAGATTGAGATGAGCAGAGAGCTGATGGAACGTCAAGTGTCTTCTTCCATCTCCCTTGTCCCTTGGCAAGACGAGTGATCGATTGACCGACTGTCCTCGATCCAGAAGCATCTCCTGTGGCTGCGCGTGTTACAGCGTCTTGTCTCTGTGAGGAGGAGGCTGATCCTGACAGATCTACTAATCTGTACGGATACTGATACTCGGTATGTGCCTAGCTGATAGGTACGGCAACTCACTGATGCAAGCGAGCGCTAGTCCCAGGGGTAGCTCGTCATCAAGGATACCTCAACATCAAGTGCGCGGATGTGGGCCATCCATGTCACTTCCATCAATCGTAACTTTCCATTGCACAGTCTGTCCAAGGTGCCTTCCTCATCCAGGTACAGTCCAGTGAGAATCTCTCCACGTTCCACGTAATGGGGTGGAGGCTTAGGGGTCTTTCTTCCAATATATTTCTGAAGATGAGCACTCACCCTCGCCCTCACCCTCGCCCTCACCCTCGCCCTCACCCTCGCTTCATGCCCTGTACAAAGCAATCCCTATACCATCTCCATCTCTCGCATACATGCACCGATCTATGGCCAGATAATAGCAACCAGCGCTTCTTCTGCATCATCGCCTACCCTACTCCTAAACCTACGCCTAGACATGCACCTGTCGCTTCAACTCGATTGATTGGTTGCATCGACCATTAAGGATTCCCACCAGCTCCGCCTTGTGACGGCCGCGCCGTTTGCGAGCCTCCAAGTTGCAGCTTGTGATTGCGCGGCGACTTCAGTTTGTCCAGGGTCCAGTCCCTAACGTCCCTAACTACACTTATCGCAAGCTCCACAGTCTCCAACTGCGGATCCTCCCTACCTACCTAGAACTTGGAGATTCATCCCTCGCCCGCCTCAATTTGCTGTTTGACGCGATCAAACTCTTGAGATTGCGACGCTCGTTTCTCTCTCTCTTCTCTGTTCTTCCCTGTCGCATCTCTGGCTGCTGCCATTTTTTTTTATCTTCTCTTCTCAATACCAGTTTGTCTGGCTACGCTCGTTTTCTATGCTACTGTAGCGTCGTCCTTTCGTTTCTCGAACCTAGCTTCCTACCCCTGTCCCTTATCCTGGACATTTCGCTCCTTATCAAGAAATTCCAAGAAAAGGATTCGATTCTGATTTCGATTTCGAGTACACCTGGCGACAGCACAGTCGTCTTGTCTCGCCCGACAACGCCCGCCGCCATGCTCAACTCTCGCCGCGCCATCGTGGCAGCGGTATTCATCCTCGCCGTGTTCTTCCTTCTTACGCGATCTCACACTTCGACACCTGTCGTTCCAGCTGCCAAAGATGCTGCCGCTACGAGCACAAACGACGCTGCTGCCACGAATCCTGAGGCCGTGTCACCACCCCCCGAGGAACCGAAGGAGATGGAGGTAAAGGAGCGTCGCACACGACCTCGCATTGACATGTCAGGCATGTCAACATACGAGAAGCTTGCATATGCCTATCCCTACGACGTCCAATCCAAGTTTCCCGCCTACATCTGGCAGACATGGAAGCAAAGTCCTGATCAGGGTGATTTCCAGTTCAAGGATCACCACGCTTCGTGGAGAGATGAGCACCCTGGCTTTGTTCACGAGGTCATCACCGACGATGTCGCTGTCAACTTGATCCGCTTACTCTACGCCGCCGTCCCTGAGGTTGTCGAAGCGTACCGAAGCCTCCCCTTGCCCGTCTTGAAGGCCGACTTCTTCCGCTACCTTATTCTGTTCGCTCGAGGCGGCATCTACTCGGATATCGACACATACGCCATCCAGAGCTCGGTCAAGTGGTTGCCTGAACAGATCCCTCGCGACACTATAGGTCTGGTCATTGGCATTGAGGCCGACCCTGATCGCCCAGACTGGGCTCAGTGGTACAGTCGCCGGATTCAGTTCTGCCAATGGACGATACAGGCCAAACCTGGACATCCCGTGCTCCGCGACATCATCAACCGCGTGACCAACAAGACACTGAGCCTGAAGCGTCAAGGCAAGCTGAACAAGTCTCTGGATCGTGATGTGGTCGAGTTTACAGGTCCTGCAGTGTGGACGGATGCTGTTATGGAATACTTCAACGATGAGCGATTCTTTGACATGTCGAACAGCAAGGCCAAGATTGATTACAAGCAGTTCACCGGCATGGAAACGAGCAAGCGAGTGGGTGATGTGGTTGTGCTGCCCATCACAAGCTTTTCACCCGGCGTGGGACAGATGGGCGCAAAGGAACCTGACGACCCCATGGCATTTGTCAAGCATGATTTTGAAGGTAGGCCCAATGTAAAACTCAATTCGGGAGAATTCTGACCAACATGATGCAGGAACATGGAAGCCCGAGAGCGAGCGCCACATGGGCGAGCAGCAACAAGACCAACAGCAGCAGCAACAACAGGAGCAGCAACAGGCACCTCTGCAGCAATAACATTGTAATCCGAAGCACAACAACAACAACAACAACCGATGATACCTAATGTTTTGGCAACGACTATCAAGATCTATTTCTCGAACCTGTATATTTCAGCTGCTATTGTTTACTCTTTTCTAATGACACATGGTCGTGTCCTTTATGTTTCTGGGGCTGGCTTCCGCATTCGTGGTTTATATGTCGAGAGGTGCTCGACCGCGGCTGTTGCATTTCAATGGAACAGGATGTAAAAAGTTTGGGGGTGTGAATAGTTTTAGACTCTGCTTTTATCTTGCATGGGAGGGCACATTAGAAGAAATATATTGTTCATTTTCTTTTTTGGGATGGACGTGCTCGGCCAAAGCCAGTGATGATACTGCAGCAGCGCTTTCTACGTCGAGAGCATTGCAACTCACTCCATCGTCAGGGACAGAGAGAACCCTCCAGCATCAATGAACTGGGAGATAACCCCCACAAAAGACTTTGGGCAATTGTGATTAGCAAGCTTGTGAGCTGCAGCTGGGCATGGCATTTACAAATAGAGTGTCTCAATTGAGGATTTGCAAGATATCAATCGGCGGGCAATGTGATTTGTCCTCTGATCCCTGGGACGTATTTTTAGTTGTCTCTCTAAATATTACTGATAGTAGAAATAGTGATGGGGATGAAGTTGAGCTTGTACACCGAACGTTTGGGTAGTAGCTAAACTCCCCGCATTTCCCCAGATTCTTAGCGGCCTTTATCGATTGTGATTGGTTTGATTGAACCACTGAGGGGTTCGGACTCCCGCTGCCGTTGTGGAGAGGGGGGGGGGATGCAACTGGAAGGAGCAATAACACGAGAGAATCAAGGAAGGAAGCTGAGCTCGGTCGGGGCTTAGATAGCCGAGGGTTAAGAAGCTACAGTACCTACCAACTACTCTATAACATATCTTGACCCATTCACTGAGTTACGCTTCTTCTCCCACGACCAATTCGACCTACTCGACTGCATGAAGGTCAAGACTTACAAGACGGTTGCTTCATAGTCATTCAATTCACATCAATACCACCATCCCGTGCCTCAGGATGCAGACCTTGACACGCCAGAGCATCAGGAGAACACATCTATCCACGAGGATAGCTAGCAGATCATGCCAATCGAGACGTCTGGCTACATCCAACTTGAGCATCAGATGGGGTCCTCAACAAGTATGTATACCCTACACTTCACAAGGGAGTCTTATAGGTGAGACTCGAAACTACCTCTCAGCAAAAAGCTGACATGCAATAGCCCCCCCTTTACAAGGGCACAATACCAGAGCACTTTGCCTCGGTCGTCTCAACCCACGGCGACCGCGAAGCCGTCATCGCCCGCTCTCCATCTCCCCGTGTCCATGAGTCTACACTAACATACTACGCCCTCGACTCCATCTCCAACAGCCTCGCCCACTCCCTGGCCTCCTTGGGCGTCCGCAAAGGGGACCGCGTCGCCATCTCACTTGGAAACAGCCCCGAGTTTGCCGCTCTTACCTATGCCTGCTTCAAGCTTGGTGCTGTGCTTGTTCCGCTGAACCCTGGCTTTAATGAGACACAGGTCGCCGCTGCGCTTAAGCACCTCGCTGCTGAGACGCTCATCATTGGCGCTGTGACGGATCTGGCGTATAGGCCTGGAAAGGGACGGAGCAATGAGCATCTTCTCAAGAGTATCGTCGGAGATGTCTCAGCATCCAACGTTCAGAGCGAGGCAGTTCCGTCTTTGAGAAACATTATTGTTCTTGACAATCTGGCGAGTCATCCAGACATCAAGTTTGATCTCAAGTCGTGCCGGTCTTTCACCCCCTATACAGCCCTTCTCGACGGCCAAGTCAAGTCAGTGACGCCAGACTCTCCTCTGGATCCAGGCGACACCATCAACATCCAGTTCACATCGGGCACAACCTCTCTCCCCAAGGCCGCCATGCTCTCGCACCGCGCTATCCTCAACAACGGCCGCTTCATAGCTGACCGGATGGGCCTCCACGCAGACGACCGCATCGTCGTACCCCCTCCGCTGTTCCACTGCTTCGGCTGCGTCCTCGGCTACATGGCCACCGCAACCACCGGTGCTGCGATCCTCTTCCCCAGTCCGGCCTTTGACCCAGATGCCACTCTGCGCATGGTGGTTGAGTACGAAGCCACAGGCCTCTACGGCGTAAACACCATGCTCATCGCCGTCCTTGAAGCCCTTGACCGCGGCGAGATTGTCTCCAGAGCACCCCGGGGCCTGCGCAAGGGTATCGTCGCCGGCAGCAGTGTGCCGCCTTCGTTCATGAGCACGCTGTACAAGCGACTCGGGATGGAGGATGTAGTCATCTGCTATGGAATGACCGAGACAGCCCCCGTGAGCTGCATGACAAGCCCTTCCGACCCCTTTGAGAAGCGCACCTCATCTATTGGCCGTGCCATGCCTCACACGGGCGTCAAGATCGTCGATCCCCTCGACCACAGCCGGATTCTCCCCGTGGGCGAGCGAGGCGAGCTTGCAGCAGCGGGATACCTTGTCATGGAAGGCTACTACGGCGATGAGGTCCGCACTGCGGAGGTGCGTGTGCCAGATCCAAAGGATGGTACGGTATGGATGTACTCTGGTGACGAGGCCGAGATGGACGAGCAAGGCTATGTGCAGATCACAGGCCGAATCAAGGATCTCATTATACGTGGCGGAGAGAACATCCACCCGCTCGAGGTGGAGGATTGTCTTGTCTCGCATAAAGGTGTCCGCGAGGCGAGTGTTGTCGGCGTTCCCGATGAGAGATATGGCGAAGCAGTCGCTGCCTTCATCATCCCCGCGCGCGGATGGACGCCGCTGGATCACATGGAAGAAGCGCCCATCGACAGAGCGAGCGTTGCTGAGGACGGGACCCTGACAAGAGATGGGCTGAGGCAGTGGGTTGCGACCAAGCTATCCAAGCATCTCGTGCCCAAGTATGTCTTTTGGATTGACGAGTATCCCAAAACACCGAGCGGAAAGGTGCAAAAGTTCAAGCTGAAGGACTATGCCAAGGAGATTCTGGGCGGCGAGGGAGGAGAGAAGAAATCATGATAGAGGGAGCTTTGCTCAAAGTAATTAATCGCGGCCAGCGTTATTCAAGGTATCATTCCCATATCAGCTATCTCTTCCGTCTTGAAAGTCAACCAGACAAGCAAGCCTTCCCATCTAATCATCCCCAAGGTTCATAAACAAAAAAAAAAAAAGAATTCTTTTTTTTTCTTGTCTTCGTTGCAAACAAGGAATCATCATCTCTAATAGCAGCCGTCTCTTCCCTGACGGTGCTCTCCAATGCAAGCCTGCGAGGTTCCTGACCCCAAACACTTTTTTCTTTCACTCTTTTCTACCAAACCAAGTAATTCATCATGACAAAAACAAGGGAGAGTTTTCCCTCCGAAAAGATGCAAGTCCAAACGTGATGTGAAATAAAAGGACCAAAAATGCGACCATCACTCGGATGTGGAACGAATATGTGACGTGGAATCCCGTTAAACTCCCAACTCGTTTGTTCGTCTAATCGACCTGCTTTTCACAGCCAATGCGTCCCAGCAACTCCTTTCGATCGCTGTGGCCCGGTAGGCTGACTCCAGAGCTGCTGGCCTGCTTCTTCACGCCTGATCGGCGCTCCCAGTTGCGGAGGTCGAGCTCCTCCACACCAACCTCCTCCTCAAGGGGCTGAGCCTCTTCGTACACAAACTCTTCCTCCTCCTCCTCCACTTCGCCACCTTCATCGTCGCTTCGGACATCTTCGGCATCACCTCCTTTGAGGACCTTGATGATGACACCAACAATCATAGTGAACCACCCGATGGTGATGAGCTGGAGGAAGAGAAGGGGAGCGAGGAAAGCCCACTTGATCGTGTTGTTATAACAGACCAGGCCTTCTGGGTTGATAAAGGGGTCGGCCAGGTATCCCCAGCCAGCTGGAGTATCGATGGGGCCGATCATGTTCTCGTTTGTGCCCTTGAAGCAACCAGTGGGCATGATCTTGGGGGTATCGGAGTAGATGGACCAGCAGACTGCAATATACAGGACATGGCGGGCAAAGAACCACGAGATCACAAACAGGCCGAAGATGACGTCGCAGACTTTGTTGAAGCCAGAGTACTTGAGGCACTTGGC
The DNA here is from genome assembly GCA_013266265.1 of Fusarium sp. NRRL 66182. Lineage (NCBI taxonomy): Eukaryota > Fungi > Ascomycota > Sordariomycetes > Hypocreales > Nectriaceae > Fusarium > Fusarium sp. NRRL 66182. Next base: position 7,981 of record JABFAK010000662.1, read on the forward strand.
AAGCTGTGATTTGTTAGCAGGGCGGCTTGGTGAACGCACCAGAGTCACTTACAGGCAGAAACAGGTCGACGACATCCATGATAACAAGAATAAAGTTGCCGACGCGGGTGTGGTGGTAGGCATAGCAGGAGTAGATCAGGGCGGTGGTGACGATGTGGTGCGTAAACATCTGCCAGTGATCCTTGCGGCGCTCCTCAATGTTAATGACGATCATCTGCTGCAGCCAAAAAGCCCACTGGCAGAGAAGGTAGGCCTTCATGATCCCATCAAGCTCGCGGTTAGGCCAGTCGGTCCAGAGGTTCTTCATGCTCATGTAGTGAGGCGAAGTGCAGTAGATGTACTACATCTCAAGTCAGCGCGCAGGTCTCGTCGCTGAACATTGATCTATACTCACCATTCCCCAAGGCCAAAAGACAGTGTAGTAGACCATGAGCCAAGCCTGCTCGCTGAAGCGGGTCAGGTTCTTGCGGTTGCTGATGCCCTGAAGCCTGCCGATAGGCGCAAGGACATATTCCATGATAGCGGCGCGAAGGCCGGTAAAGAGAATGATGCAAAAGGAGATGAAGTAGGCATCATCGTAGCCAATGCGGTATTGGCCGGATTGAGAATTGTGGTAGCTGAGATGGAAGAACTTTTGCGTGTGATCTCGGGCTTTGGGGATGAAAGTCTGTGCGAGAAAGATGAGGGCGATGAGATTGAACGAGAGACCTAAAGCAGAAGAAATACAATGTCAGCTCGGATTCGGCCACACACAGCATCATGACCAAATCGGTGCAGCTCATGACTGCCAGGCACACACTCAGACAAGGCTAAGCAACATGCCATAGAGCGACGGCGTCTGGATAGCGTAGCAGGACCCTTGAAGCTGGGAATGGGAGGGATGCCGTGCCACGCGGGGCGCCGCTCAAGTGCGGCATCCTTTCCAGAGTCCCAACGACTAAGTGCATATTCGACACCCCACAGATGTCAGGATTGGGGGGAAAGAGGAGGTTGGTTGTTGCAACGCAACGCAATGCAACTGCAAGGTTGGAGAGTAACGTACCGATCTGGTTCTCGACAAACCAGCGTGAGAGATGTTTCCAGGTGCTCTCCTCCTTGCGCTTAAGTCGGCGAACAAGCACGGTTTTGTTGCCGGCGGTCTGCATGTAGAGGGGCCCATTCATGTTGGGTGTGCTATTGTCCTTGCTGAGTCGCGGTCGCTGGACAGCAGTAACTGCGGAGGCATTGGCGCTAGCATTCGAGGATGTAGCTTGCTTTTGTGTCGACTCATCGTCTGGTGTTGTAGAATCGACAGCGTCTTGCATAGACACTGTTACGTCTGCGGTTGGCTTGTCGATGGTCAAAGGAGAGCCTGCGACAGCCTTGTCTTCGACTTGCATGACTGGATCGCCGCTCATGATTGAGCACTTTTTTTTTTTTTTGCGAATTTGCAATGAATAGTTTACTATTTTTCGTGTGGCTTTGGTTTCGTCTCGTGTAACCAAGTATCGTGCTGCGGTAGAGAAGCGTTGAATGTGGCTGACAATTGGGAGCGGCTGGAAGGAGGGAGGCCTCGATAGGAGGGGTCCAAGATCCGCGAGTCGGAGGCCACGAAACAGGAATTTGGGAGAGAGAGATCAACGAGTTGCAAGATCAAATCGCCCCTTGATGTATATCGTCGAGTTGGGTCTTGTTTTCGTGGAAGGGGAGAGACGTTGGGCGAAATGATGTAGCGATACAAGGTATAGTGATCGAGATTCGATTCAAGAAGACGTCCCGTCGTTCGAGGTCGTGAAAGGTAAACCAAGGTACCTAGCAAAGCCGTTGGAGTTTACCTCAGCCCAACTCAAGACTCACTTTCTAAGCAAAACTCAAGAAAGGGAGTACAGGCCAGTATAAAAGAAGTGCTACACTGGGAGCAGCGAGTATGAAGAGAGAGAGAAAGGGGAGAGAGGCAGAAAAGTCCAGACGGATCGGGTAGGTAGAGGTAGCCAAAGAAAGAAAACGGGATCCCGATGAATTTTGAACCCCCCCGATATGAATTGGCTTTGATGGATTGGACTGGAAGGAAGCCCGGCTGGTAGGGGGTTAGCGGGGGTCTCTACGGGGGGGTGTCCACTGTAGTCGTTGAGGGAAGCAGCCCCACAACGGGCATTTCCAAGGGCGGTGAGTGAAGAGGTGCAGCAGTCAGTAGTCAGTGATGTGCTGAAGATCCATCGAAAGGAGTCCAGCAATTCATTTCATCAACTCTTCCTTCAATCTGTCCTCTTCTCACTGCCTGGGGGGACGAAAACAACCTTGCAGGAAGCTCAACCAGGGGCATCTTTACTCAATTGAGCGCCATTGGCTATTGTTTTCAACTCTTGCAGCCTCTGAGATGGCGGGAAGAAAAAAGAGTACATGTCGCCCAAGTGTAGATGCCCAGGCTCTCTATCTCTCTCTCTCTAGACTCTGGACTTCCTCACCCCTGCAACGAGCACTTCCGAGTAAGAAAAAGGTGGATGGATGTCACCCTCCATCATAAAAATAAAATATAAAATAAAATAAAACACAGGCAATTATACATGCTCATTCCAAGGAAACGTCAAGACTCTGGCACTAGCTCCAGGGCACGGCTCAGGGCTTTCCATTTCGTTGAGGGGGATGAAAGAGAAGAAGAAGAAAATAAGCCAATGGCAGCTGGGTTTGGCCCGGTCCCCTTAATCCTTCTGCCCCTCTCAGCGTCGACCTTTTCTTTCTTATTTATTTCTGTCTTATTAACAGCCCAGGCCTCTTAAGCTTCTAGCTTAGCTATCTAGCACCATACCTAATCTGAGGCGTGGACCGTCAGAACTGCACCGTAGATCTCTCCCTCTCTCTCTTCCATGGATAATGCCAAGCTACCCCTTTTCTTTCTGCCAATTGGCAATGGGATAGCTTGTCGGGTGGCGGCTTGCTCCCGGAAACCCTACCGTTGGTTCTTCAGCAGAGAGACAGAACAAGGAGGATCAGAAATCAATCTCGTTGGATGCTGGCAAATAACGAAGCTCGACTCTGTTACAGACATGGTGATAATACGTCCAAACGAATTACCTTACCGTTGTCAACAATTATCATAATAACATCCATCCATTGATTCTGTCACTTATACCCCGCCCTATGGAGAGCCCTGCTTAGATATTTTCTTTTCTGCGGGCAATTCGCTAAACGAGCGAGCACCGGTTGGGCTGAGCTGATGATGATTTCCACAGAATCCATTGGCCAATTCACAAGGAATCATGCAACCTCGGCATGGGAGAGAGACGCATAGCAGGAAGCACGGGCTCCGCTGAGATAGAACTATGGCGACTAAGCACAAGCTACTTCCATCATGCATCAAAGAAAGAATGAAACTTGGAAGCGGTTAAACTGCTGTCAGTACATAGGTAGCTATTACATGCAGGGCTACTTACTAGGTACTTTATCCGCATCACTGAGCCTCCAGATCCAGGTCCACCATCGAAACAGTCTCCTCCACCGTCTTTTTAACACGAGACGGTTTGGTCCGCGACCTGCGTGGGCATTGTTTCAAAATTATACCCCTCCTGGCCGCATTGTCCATATGTTATGACGACTGTACTGCCCGCCGGCAATTAATGCGTGTTTATTACACGCGGAGTAGAACCCAAGAGCCATGAATGATGAACCCCATGACCTGATTTCTAGATCAGCATCAAGCTGGCTGCACTCTTGCGGAGTAGATGTTGCTCCACAGGCAAATAGTGCAGTAGTTTGCAGTAGTTGACGCTTGAGCATGACATGGATGCTTCTTTGATTTTCCGTAGTTCCTGCACTTCTCGTTAGTTACTGCATAGATTTAGCACAAGACTTTTGGTCGTCTTTGAGCTAGGCTCATGAGACTGTCCTCTAGATAGACCCTTTGCAAACTGTTCTGAGCCTAGAGCTGAAGACAACCGTTGCAACTGCTAAGAAGCCAAGTGTGCTCAGTGTTTCTAAAATCTACCTCACATTGTTTGCCACGTCCCAAAAAATAGAATCACTACTAGGTATTCAATGTGTTGCCCAATACTCCAAGGAGACGATAACCTCTTTCAGAATGGAGCTGACGCCATGCTTTGCACCGCCACATCCTGTCAAGCTGCCTAAAACGCCACACATACCACACGAGGTCCCCCACATGACCTCCCGGAGGTGCCCTCCCTTTGACCTCGCATCATCGATGACCAACTCGAACTTTCCATCACCCAAAGTCAATATAAACTCGAACTAACTCTAGCGACACCTCACCAAAAACCCCATCCTTAGAAAATCGCCCAAAACCTACCGAATTATCTCCCTGCGCGCACTTCCGCCATGGCTTCCAAGACCAAGTATCAGGCAGCGCCTCAGAGTGACCCGGACGACGATTACACCCAGGCGCCTCCCGCCTACGGCGCGGGTTCATCTTCTCGCGATGAGACACAGGGTCTTTTTGGCGCGCCACGCAACAGCGAGGATAATCTGCCCGATGACTTCAAGGTAAAGACTGCCATTTAAAAAACATTTTTGAAAAAAATGATGAGTTGAAAGCGACTAACATGATGTATAGTTTGGTGGCTCCGTGGCTGAGGCGACTGTCGACATTCGCAACCAGTTCGTTCGCAAGGTCTACACCATCCTCACTGTCCAGCTCCTCGCCACCGCTGGAGTTAGCAGCCTCACATTCTTCAGCAGCGACTACAAGGACTGGATCCAGAGCCATCCCGGTGTTGTTTGGGCTTCGGTATGTTCTCATCATGAATATCACAATCATGAATATGAATGCTAACAGCTGCAGCTCTTTGGTGCCATGATCTTCATGGGCCTGACCTACTGGAAGCGCAAGTCCTACCCGACAAACCTTCTCTTCCTCTCGCTCTTCACCCTCGCCGAAGCCTACACCATCTCCGTTATCGTATCCTTCTACAAGACATCCATCGTTCTCAACGCTGTCGTACTTACTGCCGGAATCTTCATCTTCCTTACTCTTTTCGCCTGCCAGACAAAGTACGACTTCACCTCATGGATGCCTTATCTCTTTGGTGCCCTCTGGGGCCTTGTCATCTTTAGTTTCATGGCCATGTTCTTCCCTTACAGCTCCACTGGCGAGCTTATTTATGGTGGACTTGCGGCTCTCATATTTAGCGGTTATATCCTCGTCGACACGCAGCTCATCCTGCGCCACCACCACGTCGAGGAGGAGATAGCTGCCGCTATCAGCCTTTACCTCGACATCATCAACCTCTTCCTTGCCATTCTGCGCATTCTCAACAGCCAGAACAACAACTAAGCGCAGCTGACTTGTAAAAGTTTCAAGGGGCTGGATTTGGCCACTACAAGATGAGGTTTGGCTTGTTTTTTTTTTCTCTTCTTCTTCTTGTTGTATTGCAAAGATTGTGTAATTCGAGTCATACCTTAATCACAAGTTTCCAGGACTCGGACTTTTGGCGTTTGGGAGGGAAGTTGAATTGGTTTCTTTTGTTATAAACCACGTGCCGTTAAGCAGCTTACAACTCGACTTAGTCGTTCATCGATAAGATTGGAGAATCCTGGAATTTAAAAAAAAAAATGGTCGAGTGGATTTCACTCGCTTGTTTCTATTGTGACATGCCAACAGTTTTAATTACAAAAAATATTGAATTTATTTGATATCAGCATTAGAAGGCCACTAGAAAAAAGAAACAATCAACGACGTGTCGTCCAAGGGTGGACAACGATGTACGCTCAATACAAGTCTAATATGACCAACAATATGGCAGCAGGACACGGCAATATGTCCTGCCCGCCAGTCTGCATGTATCATAGCGTAAGGGTGCCTTCATCCCTCAACACGTTCCTCGCCAAGCTGCACCCTTACAACAGCCACTGAAGGACTCCCCTTCGGAGAATGCCTTGGGATAAGCAGCCGCCCAGCATCAGACTTTCATAAAAACACTCCCGGACTTGGCACACCTACCATCATCTCAAGGATCGAAGGTGATTGTTTGATGAAGCGGGACACCGATGAAAAAAAAGAAAACGACAACTCAATTCTTCAGCAGCAGGGGGAATATTCTCATCTTTCTCTTTAGTCGTGGGAGAGGTAAAACCAACGCCAGCAATAGACAATAGTCCAACGTCGCATTTTTTGAAGCACCGCGAAAGACCCAGGATGCGAAGTAAGAGGCCTAGTTGACATGCTCCTCGCCATTGGGCTCGGGCGTACCGCCAGCCTGAGAATTAGCCTCTCGTTGCATGCGGGCCTCAATCTCGCGGAGCTGGGACTCGCGGGCCAACAGCTCCTGCCGCTTCTCGTTGATTTCGCGTTGCACCTTGAGCTCGATTTCGCGAAGCTTCTCCTCCTCTCGTCGGAGTTGCTCTTCCTTGAGGCGAACTGACTGGGAAGCAAGGTCCTCAGGGTTCATTGAGCTGTCGGCACTGGATAGAGTTAGCTCTGCATGACAAGATAGGATTCGATTATAAACTCACTTTCCGGAAGCACCCTCGACGCTCTTAGACAGCTTCTCGGTACGGTAGTTCTCGTACAAGAAGTCGTGGGTGATTTCCTTCAAATCAGCCAGATGGCTGTGGAGCAGTGCGGATCGAATAGCGAGGAAGTCGGAGTGACGAGGGTTGTCCACCTCAACAACACCCCAAGGGTAGTGACGAGCGCGAACCTTGCGGCCGCCAATTTCAACAACCTCCTCGGAGCCGACGATGGCGAAAGGCATGAGACCACGGAGCTCCGCGTTCTCCTCGACGGTGTCCTCATCGTCCTCCTCAATGTCGTAAGGGAAGTTGTAAACGGGAATGCGATAATGCTCGATATCCTCCATAACCAGCTTCTTGGACTCGGCAAGCTCAGCAGGGGTAAGTGAATCGGCGCGGCCAATAACGGGGATAACATTGACACGGGGGGCGAGGCGCTTCATGAGTTCAATGTCAAGCTCTCGGAGACTGTAAATGTTAGCAATCATTGAACAATCTGGTATCAACCAAGGCATACCCATGACCAGTAGGGGTGATGAAGTAGAGCATGGCATGCACACGGTTGTCTCTGAATCGAGGGTTACGCTTGATACGGGACTCCTCGGCAAGAATATCATCGTATTGCCTCTCGAGGTAACCGACAATCTCTGAAAAGCTAGCATCAAGTTAGCAGAAGCGAAAGAGGTTGAACTGCTGTAGAAAAATACCTAGCCTCGTTATCAATCTGATCACCAAAGCCGGGAGTATCAACAATGGTCAGGGAGATGCGGGTGCCCTCCTCGTCAAGCTCGAGCTCTAAACTTGAGTCAGCACACCAAGTTCACGAGCTGAATGATTTTTTCTATACACATACCAACCGTGATGGGCTTGATCTTAACACCATCCTCGACGTGCGCGCTGCTGGCGTCGTCAGACTCCTTGTGCTCAAGAACGCTCTTTCCGCAGAGAGTGTTGACAAAGGTGGTGCGGCCTGTGTTATGTGAGCGTGTTGCACTATTTCAATCGCGGCGAGTGCGTTGTAGCTATTGCCATCGTCGTCGCGGCGTAGTTGGTAAGGGGTCACGTACCAGTGCCTGAAGCACCGCAGACCATCAGGCAAAATTGGATACCCTTCTTGACATTCTTCTTTCGACGGATCATCTTCTACGGGGGAGCAAAAGTCAGCGAGCTGCACAATGAATACAAGAGGCGCGCAAGAGCTGTGATCCGAACAATTATGCGGAAACGGTAGCTTTATCGGCGGGAGCTTCCAACACAATGGGGCCGAATAAGAGGGAGATAGAATAGCACATACGCCCATGGACGACATTTTGAAGATTGGTTTCGAGGACGACGGGATGAAGCTAAAGCTGAAGGCGAGGCTGGTCGGTACGAATAGGTCAGGTCGAAAGCACCAACGTCAAGCAACGGCTCAAATCGAGTATGGTTTTGCTTTGCGGTTGTTGAAGTGGAAACTTGGGGAAACCAAGGGGAAAATGTTAAAGGAGGCTAGGAGCAAGGAGAGAAGGATACGGGTCGGGTTGGACTTGGCTGCTCAAGGGGCATGGGCAATTTCACACCTGGCCAATGGCTCCTGCTCTAAGATTCAGGGGAAGTGCCTAATAAGCCAGCCAGCGCTGGGAGATACACACCTACCTTACCTAGAGGCTAGGGGAGCAGCGCCCAGTGGGAGCCTGCAGGAGCACCCCGGCCACTCAAATCCACACACCCTGTCAAGCCAGACCGCTTTCCCGTCTCAAGGGACCGTGGGCACGGACCATCATGTGGCGCCTGCTTTAATCAACTCGTCTTTTTGTTTCATCACGTGCTCTTGATATCTATCCTGTCAAGCCACAAAGCCGCTATGGCTATGGGTGGCTTGACGTGGCTGCTGGGCACCGTGACGCCTCGACCTCCATTTGAGTTGTCCAGTGAATGAGACCAAGTTTAACAAAGCTGTCTCTTACACCAAACGCACGTTGTATAAACAACCATACACTGCCATAATATTCATTTCTGTTCTCTCATAGACCCATAACTCATGTTGACTTGGAAAACAAACTAACGACCGCTCGCGCTCTAATAAAGCAACCCTCCCTCCACGGCGCAGGTACCATCTCTACGGGCTGTGCCAAACAGGTGGACCTATGCCAAACACCATATAAACTTTCCAGGCTAAACCAGCTTCGAGATGTTGCCCTATGCATGATACTTGTTCCTTGAACACATCCTCATCGACTTTTAACCACCCTTTAACCCTGGATATCGAATAGCGCCAAGTCCTCCTCCTACCCCCTCCCCTCTCGGCCTTTCACGCCGGGACACTACCATACATATAAAGGATCTTATATAAGAGAACACCAACTCACCATGAACGTGCGGCCACCGATCGAGGCGACCAGTACTGAGGCTGTTCTATCAGTGTCTTTCAACAATGATGCGAGTTGCTTCGCTGTTGGGCTTGACTCGGGCATCTGCAGTAAGCCATCGGTTATGGTCTTGCGCGTATCGTATTTCTGACAGTTAGTCCCTAGTATTTCACACAAAATCATGTCTTCTCAAAGCCTCGAGAGGTATGTAATGGAAAATGCACCTCAATAATAGAAACTGACAGTTCTACAGATTTCAATGCCGGTATAGGCCTCGTTCAGATGATGGGCATGACCAATTACCTGGGTCTCGTTGGTGGTGGCAGGACACCCAAGTTTGCAATGAACAAGGCAGGTTATCCTAGGGATGTACAAGAATCCGCCACTAACATGCTTGCAGGCTATACTATGGGACGACAAGCACGGTAAAGTCGCTTTAGAAATAGCGGCTCTGACGGCAGTTCGTGGAGTCCACCTAACCAAGAATCGCATCGTTGTTGTCCTACAGAACAGCGTCCGCGTCTACTCCTTCACCAAAACTGTAGACCTACGCCACGTTTATGAAACCGCAGACAACCCCCTCGGCCTCTGTTGCCTTTCGGAGAACAAGCTCGCATTTCCTGGTCGTACCACTGGCCAGATACAGCTCATCGAGCTTGCCACCGGCAACGTCAATATCATTCCCGCTCACTCCTCTGCCCTCAAGGCTATGGCCCTGAGCCAAGATGATGAGCTTTTAGCCAGTGCAAGCGAAACAGGTACTCTAATCCGTGTTCATTCCACGGGTCTTTGTGCCAGGCTCGCCGAGCTGCGTCGTGGAATTGATCCCGCCACCATATTCTCACTTGCTTTCTCGCCTTGTGGCACGATGCTCGCCTGCACTTCCGACAAATCTACTCTCCACATATTTGATGTGCCTCATCCACGAAAGCCCTCGATGCACCGAAGCCAACAATCTAGTGCTTCCGGATCTGGCCCCAGCGATGGCACGGGGAAGTGGGGCATTCTTAGCAAGATCCCCTTGATGCCGCGAGTCTTTTCCGATGTATACTCTTTTGCTTCAGCGCCATTCGAGGCTGGAGATGAAGCTGCTATAGGAGGGATCCCCTTCTCAGACAGTACAGTCCTGGGAACGTCGCGGCCGCCCAAGGGTGTCATTGGATGGATTAGCGATGACAGTCTCGTGGTAATAGGTGCAGGTCGCGACGCGCGATGGGAGAAGTTTGTCATTATAGATGGCGAGGGTGGAAAGCGACACTGTGTAAGGGAAGGCTGGAAGCGGTATCTAGGCAACACATGAGTAAAGCAGGCTATAAGGCAAGCTGACGATGACAAGGGACACGAATGATAATGCTGGGCAGCTCTGGAATAGGCGTTACAAGGGGTTTAGGATAAGTAGAATCATGTTTGGTTCGAGTGTAATGCTGTATTAGATCGCGCAATGTTTTTACTCTTCGCGCCGTCGTGGCGACCGACTTCTGCTCCGCCTCCTTGACTTTTTATCTTCCTGCTCATCTTCTCTACGTCGCTTATGCCGTGGCTCCTCATGGTCGTCCCTGTGTCTTCTGTGCTCTCGCTCACGATCTCTCCTCCGATCTCTATCATGCCCACGGTCGTCATCATGTCTCCTATCACTCCGTCTATCCCTATCCCGTCTTCGCTCTCGATCTCGGTCGTCATCTCTGTGTCTCCGCGAATCCCTATCACGATGTCGCTCCTCCCGGTCCCCAGGAGTCTCGTCTCGTCTCGATCTGTGGTTCTTGTCTTCTTCGCTGCCGTCTCTTCTTGATCGATGTGACCGATGGTGTTTGTGCTTATGTTTGCGATCCTTCTTGTCTGCCTTGCGCCGCGCCTCCTCAACCTCCTTTTTCTTCTCCTCGACAAGGAAACCCTTCATAGGGTCGTCGTCATCGTGTTGCTGCATCAGAAGCGCGAGTTCCTTCTCTTCGGGTAGCATAGGCCGTTTCTCCTTCTCCTCCTCACTGCTCTCCTCTTCTGAGAGAGCCTGACCCTCCCGCTTGGCCATGTCTTCCCAGCTGACCTTGAACTCTTCCGGATCTTCATCGTCTCGCGCCTTGTATCGCGCATGGTCCACACGGACGAGGCGACCACCAATGTCTGCTCCGCCTAGGTTGTCAACCGCCAAGTCGGTACTCCTCTGGTCCTCATACTTGAGCCATCCAAAACCCTTGGACTTGCCCGTCTCTTTATCGCGAGCGAGCTTCAAGAAAACAGGCTCTCCGTACTGGGAGAAGATTGTGATAACATCGCCTTCAGAGAGTTCGTAGGGTAGGCCACCGAAATAGATGTAGGCAGTGTCGCGATAGTCTGTATGCCAGGAACCTTCTGGAGTGCTAAGCGCGTTAGTTCGCAGTATTCTTTCTTTATTGGCTGGAGAAGTTGTTGTACACTTACATTCCGTTTTCAATTTCTTTCTTGTTGAGCGCTTGAATCGCGCGTATCTGGTTCATGATGAGTCGCAACCGCGTCCTGCGCAAGCTTGTGAATAAAGGAAGAATTTACTATTCAGGTCGCAGTCAACGTCAGAATAGTATCGATGGATGCGCCCACTGAATCTTTAGCTCTAGCGAGTCCGTGCACTACGCTCTAGCGCGCAGCAGCTGTTCTCAGGTCTCTTTTGGCGGGACAATTTCCGGACCGAACGCTGAAATGACGACCCTCCAGGTGCCAATTGGGGGGACGGATTCGCACCTGGCAACCCTGGCCACGTTCGGGCTTTTTGATGAAGGACGGCGGTCGACGATACCTTTGGTACCTAGGTAGTTTACGTGCTACATCACGCCTGGGACGTTGACATTGACGAGTTGCTTCATTTATCCCAAGGCTTACTTTGCTGAGATTGCTCACCGTCGAACTGCTCTGCCGCTGCTGTATGGGGAGTAAAGATGCCCCAGGGACAACCTTCACCCATCAACCTCCTTTAGCATTATCTACACGACACCAGACGCGTACTTCCATCTCGACGTCGAACCGGAGCAGTCTTGCTGGCAAACCTCAGGTCTCTGTTACCGCCAAAGAATTTATTCATGATCTGAGATACCGCGAATCTATTCTACAACCTGTTCACCTGTGAGCTCGCTGAGCTATCATCCGTGACCATGGCGACCAACACCAATAGAATGTCGATCTACACAACGGGCTCAGGAGATTCCGACGGTCGCGATGGCGAGCAAAAGAAGGATCTCTGGACGTCTATGTTGGAGTCGGTCGCAAGCGGCAAGCGACTACCGGAAAAGAACCTCATTGTTTTAGGTATGAAGAGAAGAGATAGCCCGTCTCGAAGAGCTCGGTTAGCTGACCTAGACCACCTGGGACTCAGGCGGCACTCCCGAACACCAAAGAGACTTTCTCGAATCTCTGTCCAGCTCCGAGCCTAGGCGCAATGCGGACCGACTTAAGATACCACCGATTGCCAACAATTTTGCACTGGGCTACACATATTACGACGTCCTCGACGCCGATCAAGACGGTTCGCAGATACATGCTCAAGGCAGCCTCGGAGCGCTGTACTAACAGCTCTAGATACTCTGGCACGCGTGTCGCTCTACTTCCTCTCACAACCTTCCACCGAATTCGCATCCCTAGTCGCGCCTCTCCTTACCCCTGAGACGATTCCCAACACCTCGCTCATCATCCTACTAGACTGGTCGCAGCCACACCTCTGGCTACGACAAATATGGTCCTGGGTACAGGTGATACAAGAGGTTCTCAAAAAAGTCGACACGGATCAGCATTCTCTCATGGAGGATGTTATGTCTGCATGGAAAGAGAGAGGTCGAGGAGGCGCAGCGACCAATCTTGACGGAACACCCTCAGCTACGGCCACTGGCAGTGATGGGGACAGCTCGCTGCCTCTAGGACCAGGAGAGTGGGAGGAGCCTTTGGGTTTGCCACTCTGCGTAGTGTGCCAAAACGTAAGAAGCGCTTCGCGATACTTGTGACGAGTCCGCTGACACGGATAGGCCCAAAAAATGGAGTTTCTGGAAAAGAGTCAGGGTTGGAAAGAGCCAGACTTTGATACTGTCCTGCAATATCTGCGAACAGTATTGCTGAGACGTACGTCTATTCGATCGCATGAACAGGCCATCACTAACGCTTTCTAGACGGCGCTTCTCTAATCTACACGTCACAAAATACGCTTTCTCAGCTCCCCTCCCTTATCCACTCAACCCTTGGAATCACCTCTCTCCTCAAACGTCACCCACTAAAGCACAATGTCATTGACCGCGATAAGATTGTTGTTCCCACCAACTGGGACTCATGGGGCAAGATCCGTGTTCTTGGCGGCTCCTTCGATACAGAGCAGGTCTCCAGCTCCTGGTCTGACGATATCAGCACTTCCCACATCCCCGCGCGCTTCGGTGACAACCCAGACCAGGCCGATATGGACGAAGCAGAAGCCGAGGAGCTGCAGCAGAAGAGCGCCATCGCGCGGTACGAGGCATGGTGTCGTGATCCCAACAGCGGCGGCCTGGCCGTCGTTGAAAATGCAATGCACGGCGAGAAGTGGATCACGGTGGAAAGTGATGATACACAAGACTTCCTCGAGAAACAGCTCAAGATCCTCGAAGCCTTCAAGGCAAAGCAGCCAGAGAGGGGCACCGACAATGCCATTGCCCGCAATACGCGTCATATCGAGTATGGCGACAACGAGAAGAGTATCAGTGAGCATATTGGTCCGGTGCAGTTCAATATGGGCGGCATCCAAGTCGACGCCGACGATATGCTGCAGCGTCTCAAGGTGAGCCTCTCACACCACAACAGCCTTCATTTCTTGTGCAAGGAGCTAACACGAGCAGGATCGCAATGCGTTTACCTCGTCGCCTGACCATGAAGAAGAGGAGAGTGATGCGCCTGCCGCCAACATGGGCAAGGACTTTGATAACGAGCAGCTCCAGAGTTTCTTTACCGGTTTGATGAACCGTAAAGGGACAGCGGATACATCCCGATCTTGAGGCAGCTGGTTTAGATGATAAGCCCAATCAATTTGTACATGATTGTTTCTTTTGTCACGAGCTCTACCGATCAAGAACTTGTGTCTTCAGTGAGGCAAATGGAGCTTTGGAGAGGGGCTGGTGGCCGATGTAGATTAGATACCCCTGAAATGATAAATTTGATCACATTCTGAGCGTGCACAACCAATCCAGCAGAATAAAAGTGCTTCTACCAACTATCCATAACCTTTTTACTGCTCTAAGGGTATTGCTGAAAGTAGAAGCGCCATAATCCAAAATTTCTCCTCTACCCGAATTTTACGCCGACTTGATGTTCTGATAAACATCACCCTTTGCTTGAGTACCTTGGACTCGCCCATCACTGACTCCAGTCACTGTCTGGCAGCATTTTCCCGAGTTGGTCTAGGTCAGACGGTCAATCTAGTTGGTTTGTAAGCCACATTCACCTTTGGCTTCTGGCTGCCCAACCTGGCCGTAACAACGCCCCCGAGCAAGCCAGGGAACAGCCAAGGGTGCTGTACCACTTCAACTTCGAATGCATTTATCGTCTGGCGAGCTTTGGTAGCAAGACTATCGTCTGATAGCAGATCTGCAAGGCGAAAGAGGTTGGATACGCTGACAGCGTTTGTCGATGGGAGCGATGTGTCCATGCCGTCCTTGAGACGGAGGAGAGTGTGTGGCCTGTCAACTTGCGTAGTGTAAAAGGCGCCATCGTCATCATAGAATAATCGCAATTGAGTTTCTACAAATGTAAGCATGATTTCATAGGTGAGATGGCAATAGGAAGAACTTACGCTGCAGAACGTCTGCAAACTCGAGATACGATTCGTTCTCTGTCAGCTCAAAAAGATCCAGGAGGCCTTGGGTCAGATAAGCATAGTCATCAGCAAAAGCAGCATCTCCTCTTCCGCTACACCATATCCGGTAAAGGACGGCTTCGTTATTGTCCCAGAGCTTCTCTCTGACAGAAACAGCGGCTTGCTCTGCGACACTCTTGTATTTAGAGCTCTGCTCTGGTCTAAGTGTCTTCAACGCTGAAGCTGCCTTGGAAAGGGAGGATATCACAAGGCCGTTCCACCCTGCCACAAGCTTGTTGTCCAAGTCAGGTCGCACCCGCTCTTGCTCCCGCCTCCTTCTCAGGGCGGCCTTTCCCATTTCGATGTACTCTCGGATCTTATCCACAGGCGTGCTGAAGTGGGCGCTGAGCTGCTCAACGGTATTCTTAACCCTCAGTATGTTTTGGTCGATGAAGTCGTCGTTGGGATCGTTATCCTCGTCAACGTTCCCATCCTTATTGACGTTCCAATATGCTGCTAGGATAGGGCTCATGTGGCTATCAATCTCATCGAGCACAGAGTCAAACTCGCGCCGCGTCCAAACATAATAGGCACCCTCGCGCTTGTCATTATCGCCATGTCTGTAGTAAGAGTCGGCGGCTTCACTTGAGGCAAAGCCACCCTCAGGTAGTGCGATCGGGGGTGTAGTGAGGTAGTCAGCAAGTTCGATTACAACATCCAAGAACTCGCTCTTCTCATCCCCGCCACTAACTTTCCATGCATCGACATATAGGGCGAGAAGTTGCGCGTTATCAGTCACAAGTTTTTCGAAGTTGGGAATACTCCAATCGGCTGTAACAGAGCAGCGTGAGAAACCAGTGCCTCCGATGTGATCGTGTAGCGCTCCGTCACGAACGTGGCGCAACGTATCCAGGGTAATGTCTGCAGCATGCTTGCACTCGGCTTCTCCGACAACATCCTGAACAGCTCCTGGGGACTTTTGGAGTCCTAGCAAAAACGCCAGCTTGGGTGGTGTCAGAAACTTGGGTGCCAAGCCAAACCCTCCAAAGACTGGATCAAACGTTCCAGCAATATGGGTATAGGCCTCCTCTAGCTGATCCAGGTCAAGCTCCTCTGAGACCGCAGTGCCCCTATCCCTGATGGCGCTCGTATGTGTTGGTGCTGGTGCACCCCAGCCGGCCGGACCCAGCGCTGTGGGTGCCGAGATAGTTCTTGTACCCAAGGTACCCTCAGCGGCAAATTCCTTGAGCTGGCCAACAATCTCAGTTGCCTCCTTTCTGCACCGAGACTCTTGGTCACTCCAGATGTCTCGGACTTTCTTCACAATAGTAAGAGAATCCAGGACCTCATCGGCACTGTCTTGATTCAGGTGCCGTCGCCCCGCAGGTCCAAACCAGTATGTACCGCCAAAGACAGGCTCGAGGTTTGGCGTCAAGAAGACATTCAAGGGCCACCCACCAACATTGCTCACGGCCTGGACATAGTTCATGTAGATGGCGTCGAGGTCGGGGCGCTCTTCCCGGTCGACAACGACCGGCACGAAAGACTCGTTCAGAACAGAAGCACACTCGGGGTTAGAAAATGTCTCGAGCGACATGAGTCGACAAACTGTAGCTGTCAGTGACAAAGAAGGGGGAGCAGAAGCTGGCACAAGCAACGATGCGGCTTACAGTGGCATGCTTTGTAGCCTATATGAAGGAAGATGAGCTTGTTCTCTTTGCGCGCCCGCTCTACCGCATCATCGTCCAGCAACTGCCATGCGACCAAGCTGTTAGCCTGGTCCCGGATGTATGGGCTCCGACTCATCGCCGCGCGGTTTTGTATAGCTGCGAGGGGCTTGGGTAAGCTGGATTCATCGCCACTGACAGGCGTGCTGCGCATGGCTTTAGCAGACGCCGTGAGCTCCGAAGCTACCATGATGATGTCCGGCTGTTGTCGTCGTCGAAAAGTAGCTCAGACCTATACCGTTGGCTTGGGCAGGGGTGTACAGTAGGTACCTGGCTGTAATCGATGGCTACAAGTAGAGCGATAGCAATGATGATGATGATGCAAGGCCTGTTGTTATCGTGAGAGCTGGTAGCAGCTATTCCCCCATGCGAGGTGAAAGATGGAGATGCAACGGGTGAAGTGGACGGTCCGTATGGATATGGCCAAGTGAAAGTGATTAGGTCGCTACTCGCTAGTGAATATTTATTTGGGGGGGAGCTTTCCGACTTTTGGATGGATCCATTCCCAAACGTGCAAGAAGCAGGTGAGGCCCGGGCAATGGCAGTTCAAACTTCAGCGGGGTTCGTCATGACAAGTCGCGGGGCATTTTGGCGCTCCAGGCAGCCGATCTTTAGGCGCCTTTTCCGCCTCGGGTAAGGCCAGGGGGGGGTTAGTCCTGACGGCATCTGAGCTTGGCGAGTCAAGCATCGTCAATTTTGAGCTTGATGAGTCGTAAGAAAACAAACGATACAGCCAGTTTCACAGCCGGCCTCGGCCTTTGTCAAGTACCACAAAGAACCTGCGATACCGGCAAACGATGCAAGTAGGCTAGCATTTAAGGTTACTGGTAGCTAGCTCGTGGCTAAGACAGGTAGTTCATCAGTTGCTATACACCATCCGTCACCAATAATCTAACTCGTAGGGGTGATATTTACTCTATATCACAAACAAATAGCATCGCTCGATACCCTCGGTCTGTTATTGAAAATGTTGGGGCTCTCCTACATTGTGTTTACTAGCTACCCTGAAGCCATCCCACCACCAATGGCTGGTTTGACTACCATGAATACATAATCTCTACGATGCATGAACAGCTTTGCAAGTTGCACTCTTAGAAAGCACCGCCAACGCTCCCATCAGCAGCTACCTGCCACTTGGCAGCACATCACAACCTGGCGATGAGGGAACACAAGAAAGTGATACACACATACGGGAAGGAACTGAGTTTTTTCGACGTGTAGTTCACGGTAGAAAGTAGCGGGAGCAGTTGTATAAGAGCGAAGCCAACTTGGTGTATATGGATGGTCTTGCTCAAAGGGCAGCCCGAGCGGTTTTGTGAAACACGATCAAAAACGATCCTCATTCTCTTTCATATTCAATCATTCAATTGAGAAAGCCAAACTATTCATCATGTCCAACCTTTTCGACCCGTCCGTTGTCAAGGCTGACGATAATCGCACGACTATGGAAGAGACAGAAACACAAGTCAGTTTCGCCTATGACATGGGCATCAAGGAACTCAAAGTCATACTACAACTGGCCAACTTTGTTCAAAAGCCCCCGGGCGATGATCTGGAAGCCCTCAAGGCATATCGTGACCAGGTGACCAAGGATGTTCGGCGACTGGTCCTGCGAGCCAACATCAGCAAAACTATTCTCAAGGCCCGTGACGCCCAGTTTCACTACCAAGCCAAACGCCTACGCACCGCGGACCGGATTGATCGACTCCGACTCTGGAACCGAGAGCAGAACCAAGAGATGGAGATAGCCAAGTTGCAAGGCGGAGACAAAGGCCTGGAAGCTGTCAGGCGACGGCTCGAAGAGGAGAAGCGGGTTATGATCAAGTGCTACAATCTGGAGAGTCTGTGGGAGAAAGCTATGAGGCGGGAAAAGTCAACCAACGCTCAAGAGGATGATCTGTCGAGCGACTGTGAGACCAGCATGGAGGGGTAGAGCTCATTCTGGATGAGAGGAAGCATGTTTGTAGTGTGGGAGAGGATAACGCGGGAAGCCAGTTCGGCCCAGCGGGTATTGTCATACTCCATACGCAGGTACCCATAGAGAAGTCAACTGTTATGGAGGTCAACAAGGATCGATGTGAACCATGAGAAGTCGTGACCTCGAAGGATTCCCAACCCAGTTACTTGATGGGTGTACAGATGGGATTGGCCAAGCAGTGGCAGGCAAAGGTATGACACGATACGACGTGACTGTGGATGTGAAGAAGCATATCTGAGCCAGTGCAACATGTATGGATAAAGTAGACGTGTGGGAGAATAGTATTGATGTGTTATGGTTGTATACGTTGGCAGTGACTTGTACGATCCGGCTTGCGGTTATGCTTGTATTGCACCGGTGACCAAATAGCAGGACAAGAATGATTAATAGATGGAAAATAGCAAACTGAGTTGAAGACGGATAAGAAAAAGATATATGGTGGTAGGTGGTATGTAGCTCTCGGTATCCGTACTCTTGAGAAAGGTATATGATACCTAACAGAATAAAGTCAGTCTGATGATAACCCGGGCTGACTGGCCCTTTATTATGCTCTGTTTCTATCTAGTTTATGCAAGCAAAACTTGTTCAAGAAAGACCATGTTGTGCTTCTGCCCGAGAAGGTTTTTCTTTTTCTTTTTTTCTTTTTCAACACTAATAAATAACACGGTTTCTTTCTAGCATTTATACCTGAAAGACATTGATCTATTCGACGGCGGTGAATTGTCCTTGACTTGACTGGCAAGCTTTTGACAGTGGATTCTGAGTGAGTGGGCCAGCGTTTCACCCATCCCACGCTAAAGCGGCAACTACTGTACAGTACATAGCTTATCGATAAGCCGATCGCGGAACCCTTGCAGCAGCTCTCGAGGTGCTTGTACCGAGAGCTTCTTCTTGGTTGCCTGCTTCTTTCATCCTTCTTCATCTACTGATCATGGCCGAGCCAACATATACAGTATTCGTCAGGGTGCCTATGCCCCGGGGTGATTTCGTCGATCCTCCACAGGTACGGAGCTGGCTACCTGGACTCATTGATCCTCAATGCTGCGCCATCATGCGCCCATCTGAGCAGTCATGGGGAGGCTAACGCGAAGCATGACAGGTCAACTGGAACTCGGTCAAAGACGAAGCTCTGTGGAAGATCCTTTCTGGAGCTGCAAAAAAGCAAATTGACTGTAGGAACAACCCCCGATTCTGAACTATCTAGGTATTGGAGCTAACTCGGACTAGGGGACGAAATGTAGGTTGTTGTCGATCTTCTGTTCCAGTGACCATGCAGACGATACTCATCTGAGGTGCAGCGCCGATCGTTTCGAAGTTCCTGTCGATTTTCTTCTCCAGCAAGTAGCATATCTTACCGAGCGACATGCCTCGCAGGTCCGCGCCCAAGTCAGAAAGGCAACCGCGGCAGTCCGTAGCTCAACGGTGCCATCGCCCATTCCAAGCGGCGACTCCGCCGGACCCGGTCATCAACGAGTCCATTCTGCTCTATCAGTTCGACGCGACTCGCCAATGCCGCGCAACGAAACTGGAAGCGGTACAGGTACTCCCTTGAATGCATCAATACGACCAGTCGTTTCGCGGAATCCATCAACGAATACCACAGTCCTGAGAGATATGGCGGGAGGCTCAGCTTCCCCTCGGCTAGGAATGGGAATAGCCTCCCGTGCCGGAGAACGACGTCGTCTTTCATCATTGCCAATCTCTTCTGTCCCTGCCAAGTCACCCGAGCAAGCGGCGCAGCCCGAGCCACCAGCAGATGACAGAAGCCCGTCGCCCGGCCCGGCAGAGGATAGTTCACCAGAGTCATCAGCGGATGAGTCTAGCCCCGCTCAATCTCGCATCATTCGCCGGCCTCCTCGATTCCAGCAGCCTGATGGAGGTCAATACGAGGACGATGATGACGACGAATCGGAGCCTGCCTTTCAGCCCTATACCTCTCCTTCCAACCAGACCTCAGCCCAGGACCTTGGCTCAACCCTTAGGGGGGATGGGCGCAGCTCCAGCAGGAGAAACCACAAGACGCACGGAAAGCCTGCCATTCATCAATCCCACACATCAGACTCTTCGGCCAGCTCTGCTGCGATGATACAGAAACCGGATAAGGCGGTCGAACAACGTACACCTGGACCGCTTTCACCACGGCGAGCTGCAGAACCAGCCGGGCGTAGTCCAGGCAGCAAGAGCAGGGGTTACTCTCGTGAAGGCAGCGATGGAACACCCAGTATGGGTAGCAGCTATAGCGATCTTGACGGTAACCTACTCCGTCACCTTTCTCCGCCTTTCGCAGTTTGCTAACCACACAGCACAGACGCTTCTGTTACGCAATCCGCATTGGAGGAAGCTTTGGCCAGCCATATGAATCGAGGAGCAGGAAGCCGCTTCAGCATCAGCCAGGCTTTCCGCAGCCGCTATACCCCCAACTCCAATCAGTGATGAATTTGGGCCACGCTTGTGGCATTATTTGCGACTTTTGCTTTGATTGGTAATGTTTGTTTGGCCTGGTGTTTGTGGAACTGGGGAATGCATCTAGGATGGCGTTTGGTACAAGACCTAGGCTATCAGCCTTGGTATTTGGATATATGGACATGCTCTCTCTACTCTTTGCTACGATATAGGACAACAAGGTATGAGGCACATGTGAAGTTGGAGAGTGGTGAGTAGTCTCTTGGGTGGAATCAGTTTGACGATGCGGATATCGGAGGGGATAAAAGAATGCATTGAACAACACGACGAGGCTACCTGCGTCTGAAAATCTTGGTATACCCGTGAAATTATTGTTTGCTAGTGTCTAGGTGCTATTACGCTGTGTTGATATCGCCGCCGGCTGCTTGCAGCTGTCAACAGTTTCCTCCAACACTTTACTTGTCGGGTTATCTAGTCACGAGCGCTCAAAACTGCGATGCTCCTCCTTTCAACTTCTGCACCACTCCTAGATATTCCGACTCCCTTCAACTCTAGTCCTCTCGCCATTTCCCTCTTCTCCAACAACCTTTGATCCCGCATCATGTTTCGTCGGCACTGGTCAGGTCTTCCCAAGAATGCCTCCTTTCCAGACGACCTCGCTGGTCTTGGGTTCATCACCTCAAACCCATTCAAGGAAGCTCTTTTGCTAATCTTGGTAGATACTTTGTGAACGACCAAGATGAGATTCGGTCAATCGAAAATCCGGAGTACTATTTCAAGTTTTTCGCCAACAGGAACCCGCGCATCAATGAGCGACAGCGCTTCCATTTCAACAGTAGTTTACGCCCGGTTTCCCCATAGCCAGCCAGATGCTAATCAAGGTATCCTAGGAGCTCTGGATGTGATTATCCATGATCGTCTGGAGAAACAAGGCCTTCAGATGTTTCCGCTTCTGCCCGAGAACAATAATCATTGCCCCATCTTCTTCAAGCCCAACATTGGCAAGACCGCACGTATCGTCATCATCTTTGGCGAACCTACCCAGGACCTGGGAATCATCGCCAGACGAGTCGCCAATGGACCTGGGGGCCTTGCCAAGGGCAGCATGGTCTCCGTTGTTCGGGAGCTTGCCAAACAGACCGCCTCACCCAACGACCCCGAACCTCCATCTGTTGTGCTCGCCAACATGGGCCAGCGGTACTGGTGGCCCGAAGGCGAACGGTCCCTCACCATCGAAGCATCTGCGGATATTCCACTGCCGAGTTTGGTGCATACCGGGCGGAGAATGGTCAAGGGCCTAAACGAGATTCCAGGAAGCGAGACTCCTCTTGCGCATATGGCGACCGTCTTCGACAAAGTCCTCGAGGTGAACGAGAGCGCCAATATCGATGTCATTGCTATTGGAGAGTCCTGCGAGTACGCTTTGAAGTATTTCGAAAATGAAAAGAACTGGGCTCAATGGGGTCATCGTCTGGGTGGCATGCTCCTGATGGGAACTGTCTTCATAGCAGACGGACTGACCAATGCAGAGTTCAGAGACTTTCTAGCCAAGGCAAGTCTCATATCCCACCCCCCCGCTGTACACATCCATTACTTACCAATACAGCGTACCCGCGGCTACCTCATTTCTGAAGAAGCGCTCGACGTTCCGCTGGCCATGCCCGGAGGGAACCCGTCGCTCATGATTGAACCTCTGGGTTGTCCGTGTTTCTCTGGCGGAGAACCACATTTCACTGAACTCATCCTCGTCAAGGCTCTCGAGCCAGCTCTTTGCTATCTTCAGGAGATTGCCCTCACTCCTGACTTTGTGAACCCAGACATGGCCGTTGCAGAGCGACCCCCACCCGACATGACAGACGAGAACTGGAGCGAGATACCCGAGGAGAACAAGCCTGGGATTACGATTCAGAACCCCGATCTGATGAAAGAGCAGATCAAGCAGATGAGACGGTGGGAAAGGTTTGAAAAGACTGGCCTAGCACCGGATTCAGACTCGGACTCGGACTCGGACGAAGAGGCAGACAAGGCAGAGGAGATGCCGCAAAACGGGGGCAAGGCCGATTGCCGAGAGGGCGAGGAATGGTAAAGAATATGGGATGCATGTTGCCATCAGGTATACGTGAAATGGGACATCTTGTTCGTCAGAAGCAGACTAGAGTCAATTTTTGAGCCTCAAGCAGTAGCCAAATAAGATACACGGCACAGTCTCTACATCGCTCAGTCCTGTCATTGCCGACATTATACATGTACTCTTTTACATTATTTACGCCTTGAAAAGCGATGCCAGGTTTGGACTTGCTGGTGTTAGGTCCTCGACCAGCTCTCTTGTCCTCCTTGTGCGCTCCTTGACCACGGCATCTTCTGCAGTCCAGCGGTCCTCGGTAGTCGGCGCGGCGCCGCCCCAGAGAGAAAAGACACTCGATTGCGTAGCGGCCTTTGCCCGTCTTTTCTCTTCTTCCTTGGCAAGCTTGACGACCATCCGGGCCCAGTTGTCCAGGCCTGTGTTCAAGCATTCGCGGCAGGTTTTCCTGGCCGCCTTGTCGCCCGTTAAGAGATCCATGTTGCGTAGCTGCTCCTCTGCAACGTCGACACTTTCACGCGTCCATGAGAGACCTTCATCCTTGGATGATGAGGCGAAGAGGATCTCGCCGATCCATAGGCTTAGAGAAGCCTCTTGGCAGCGCTCGTGAGGGCTGCGCCAGGGAGGCTGGGTGCCGTCTGGTGGGGGAGGGGGGTATTCGGCTTGCGAGAACATTTCGACCAACTGATTCAAAGATGAGTTGGACCTGGGCTTCACACGAGCGGCTGGAGGGGCGTCGTTGGAGAGGTAGCGGCGGGCCTTGAGGAGGGAGAGGTAGATGGGGAGAGCGCTATCGACTTTTCCGCTACGGGCCTTGAAGGTTGCTATAGCAGTGACGGCGTCAAGTGTATTCTGGGAGGGTGGGCCGGCCTTTTCGTTGAGTACGAATGTTTTGGGGTTGTAAGGCGGGTTTGACATGTCGAGTCCTTGAGCAGCCTCGGCAAGGGCCAGGTGGTACAGCGCTTCAGCGCCCTCTGGCTGTTTCTTGAACTCCATGAAGCTAGCGTACTCGAGCGTCGCCTCGAGCTTTTGACGTGAATTGAAGCCCTTGGTTGCCAAGATCTTCATGTAGAAGTTGTCGGCGCTGGGATAGGCTACCTCGCAGTCCTCCTCGCGAGGCGCATGGGGTTGGCCCGGCGGGATAGGCGTAGGTCGGGGGTTTGAAGGTCCAATAACGAATTCAGGAGGCGAGATGATATTTCGAGAGAGGTCGCGGACCCAGTTATCGACATGCTCGGCGCCTTTGGCAGCGAGCATGATGGCCTCGAAATATCCTCTCCTCCATTCCTCGCTCTTGCTAGAGATGTCGCATGGGTTGAACTCCCCAGGGATCTCTGCTCCTGGATCGACCCTGTCTGTAAGCTTTGTAACGCCCTGACCATCGACTCTGGCATCCTCTAATCTAAGCACCAATCCTCGAGCCAGCTCGAACGACCAAGGCCAATTGACCTCGCCATTTGGTGGCTGATTGCTGTTGTGCGAGTCTCTCAAGAACTTTCTCGTCATCCAACCCCATTCATGGGGCGTGGGATACTCCTTTTCCAGCTTCTCCTCGTTTACAAAGAATAGAATGACGCCAATGCAGGCGAGCAGACCCCAGAAAGAAGCCGTATACCGAACCGCTAGCTTGGCCTCATGCTTGAGCCATTGCTTCCGTTCGGTTGTGAGATACCGTACGGAGGCGCGGTGAGAAGCGGATGGGATCGAGAGAAAGGGAATATTCGGCCGCGATTGAGTAGTGAGTTGAGTGTGGTGCGTAAAGGTTCGGAGGAGACATGGCGATGAAGGTCGCAGGGTAGGTCGTCGAGATGTGAGGAGCTGGACGTGGCGGCGGCCTACAAGCCGAGGACGCATGGCGCCGACGTATTACCCGGGTATCTCGTATACTATTATCGGAATCTGTGCAATGAATTATCGTGTAGGATAAAGAAATTGTCGTCAAGATGATGCTGTTGCGAGTCGTTGAATGATGAGGAGGGTCACTCACACTGGCGATAGAAAGATTGAATATTGAGCCAATGAAGAATTGTTCGCTGCTGACTAAGGTGACGGACTCTATCAAGACTTTTTTTAAAAAAAAAAAATACTACTGTGATAGGTACCTAGATTTTGATGACCATATTCAGAAATTCCATTGCATATTTATAGAATAGGGAATTCTTTCTTGCATTACTCTTACAATGCTCTAAAAAGATGACCTCTTTCATCTCTCCAGAAACACTTTCAAATCCCAGATTTCAGCTTTTTGCGACAGCTGTTCTCTCAGGAGCCACTGTCGCATCTCTCTTGTTAGGGTACCAAGCATTGGAGCGAGAAGAGAGAGTATCCGAGCTCAAGAACTCGATACCACAAGATGATCCTATCGTTCAACCTGTAATGTTATTTTATGTCTTGTATGTAATTTCAATGACTGACTAGATCTCAGTTGAATAACTTTGGTGGTTCATCCGCACCGCCAGTGGACAAGGAGGATGCGAGAAATCAAGCGATGGCTCGCAGAGCGCAGGCTGGAGACTTTGATGAGGAGCTTATTCTTGAGCAATTAGCGCGCAATCGTGTCTTCTTGACCGACGAGGGCCTTGACAAGCTAAGAAACTCGTTTGTTATTGTGGTTGGATGCGGCGGTGTTGGCTCTCACTGCACGGCATCTCTCGCCAGGTCTGGCGTGTCCAAAATTCGATTAATCGACTTCGACCAAGTGACTCTGAGCTCACTGAATCGTCATGCGGTGGCTACGTTGGCAGATGTTGGTATTCCCAAGGTTCAGTGTCTGCAAAGGCGCTTGATTGCCATCGCACCATGGGTCCAGTTTGATCTGCAACAGGAGCAGTTTAACGACGGCGTTGCCGAACGATTGCTTCAGCCGTGGGGTGAGGGCGGGCGGGCTCCTGATTTCGTCATCGATGCTATCGACAATATTGAGACAAAGGTTGCACTGCTCGAGTACTGTCATAAGAACAGCTTGCCAGTCATCAGTGCCATGGGCGCTGGCTGTAAGAGCGACCCAACCCGAATCATCGTGGGAGATATCGGGGCCAGCAAGGACGACGGTCTGTCACGGGCGACACGAAGGAGGCTCAAGTTGAAGGGCATCACCAGTGGCATCCCCGTAGTCTACTCTACAGAAACATCAGGTGCTGGCAAGGCCGAGCTGCTCCCTCTGCCGGAAGAAGAGTTCCAGAAGGGTTCTGTCGGCGACCTCGCAGCCATGCCCAACTTTCGCGTTCGGATCCTCCCTGTGCTTGGCACCATGCCCGCTATCTTTGGTCTCACAGTCGCCAACCACGTCATTTTGAGCATTGCAGGTTACCCCCTCGACTACGTTCCCGCCAAGGGTCGCGATAAGATGTATGAGGGTATTCTGGCCACGATACAGAGCTACGAGGAAAAACTGGCACGGCTGACTTATGAGGGTGATTCGGTGGGCCTCAAAGTCCCCATCACAGTGGGTGACGTGGCTTTCCTCTCTGAGGAGCTGTACCGTGGGCGAAGCGCTGTCAGTGGTATTCCTACAAAGTTGGTCCTTATTCGATGGCAACGGCCTAGTGGTCCCAGCATGACAACACTGGGCGAGGGCAAGGACATACAGAAGTGCTCGACGGTGAGATTGAGCGATCTGGTTTGCGTGACCAAAGAGGAAGCGGCACGGCATGAAAAGGAGGTCTTCAAGGGTGGAAAGTCTCTTGAAGATGTCTACGATGCTGAGACGATCGCGCGGGTAGAGGAGAAGAGGAAGACAGCCGAGAAGTACGAAGCCTTCCGGTAACGGAAAGGATTGTCTGAGAACTGCATATCCAGTCGAGTTGGGCGAAGATGGTTAGAACTATATCATCACATCAATGCTTCACTGCTCTGTGGTGGGCTGGGGCTGCTTCTCAAGTCTCATCCACCTAGTAACGAAATTATGGATTCGGCAATACTATAACCCTTGAGCCAACTGTGATGTATAGATATGTACCCAAGCGTGTATTGCGAGGTGGTTGCTCTGAAGAATACACAGCAATACACAGCAATACACACTCCAATCCGTTACCTGCCCAATGATCCTTATTGACCATATCCTGCCTGGACATCAAAGGCAATCATTCCTATCTCGCGATAACTCTCCTCGCTGGATCAAGGAGCCAACGCTAGCACTTCTACTCACTCAGATCCCCTAGACGGCCTAGAAGCTAGTATCCATTGATGAGAAGGGGGTGCAAGAGCACAGGCATAGACACGTGCAGTAGCCGCATGTCATGATTCAATTGCACGGAGAAGAGTGAAACATGTGGTGCACATGATTGCTGCGGTCTTCAAGGTTGTTCAAGACAAGGATAGTATCGGTTTACAGAGCTGCCTTTTTCATTGCACTTTTAATTCAATGCTACACGACCTATACCAAAGCAGTGGGATGGTGGGAGCAACGTTGGCACCTTCTGAGGCCCCGAGGCCCTCAATCAGGCGGCCACTGTGATTGATGTTGTTGTACATTGATGGCAGACAGACTCACTGTTCCGAGCCAATCGAGGCCCCTAGGGCCACCTGTCCTGTAGCACAATTGTAACACTTTTTGAGAAAATAGACCATCACCAGCCAAGATGCACAAGTTCAATATTGTTGCAGCAGCAAAAAAATAATCATGCTCACACCAACTTTTCTTTTGCCTACTACTGTAACTATGATTATATGATAGATGGACTAATACCCCACAACGAACGTTGGTTGATATACCGCCTCAAAGCCATTTCACTCTACAACAACGATTTCATCAGCGTCATGTCCAAAATGCAAGAGATATCCAGCATGCCATGATGAGCCCACACTATTGGTAGGGTTCCAGATTCGTTGGTCAGCTCAGCAACCCCTCACACTCTGCCGAGCCTGATATCGTTCAAATACGAAGCGGCTTGTGATATGGAGAGCCGTCGTTTCAAGGCGTGATGACCCAATCTGCAGGTTAGGCAAACATAAACCTTGCTATCAAGAGTCGATCTGGCTGGTTTTGCTCAAGCGCATATCTATGAGGCCCATGAGGCTTTCAATGGCCAGCCGTGTATCCCAGAAACCGTACACATCTTGCAGACCGCTCTCTAGTTTTTCTCAGCCTACTTGCTTGAGGGTCAAAGAAATATGGCCCCGAGCTACTAGGTGAACCACTCGCATCCAGGTAGAGACATTCGGGATGGACAAAGGGAGCTGAGCGCCTTCGGATGCGCAGCACCCGTATCTTCCCGTTTCAATCCCCGGGTCAATCAATGAAAAGGTCCAACTGTAGCTGCCTTGCGACCGACTGCAGGGAGCCATGATTGAGGCAAAGTGGATGGACGAGCGAGAATGAAACAGCGGGCGCAATATGTATGATGTGATGAAAGTGCAGTTTTCGGGTCTGAACGAAAATGTACACAGACTTGTTGCAGTTCGCCGTATATCGGAGCCGTAGACTTGATAGCCTATACCATCATTAGACAAGGTCTCTGACATTGCATTCGCAGACCGTTACACCATCTTGTGATTACGGGACGGGTAGAACAGGCAAGCTTCCGACAGAGAGAATAAGGGGTTTCGCCATGGCTTTGTAGGAGCACGGCTGCAGGAGATGGACGATTCCCTGGTCGTAGGACAGGAGCTCAATCGGATGCATGGTTGCGAGTCAGAAGCACGCACGCTTTATCAAAGAGGTTGAAAATAAAAATCCTGCACGACGATCAGTCGGGAATGTGTGGGATATATGTATCCCATGTATCAGAGGCCCAGCCTGTCTGACGGAACATGCCGTGTACCACAGACGGTGAGCTCGTCTTGGACATATGAACTCATGCAGCACAAACACGGATATTCATGAATCAATCTCTGCTCCATCTATCTCCCTGTACTCAGCAGAGCACGGTAGGTGGGTGACAGGTCAAAGACGTGCAGTCCTTGCAATCTAGATAGGACACCTTGTACCACTCACTGCAGGTAATGTGCGACGTTTGACGTTTGCCAATATGGCGTAGTCTGAGGGGATGACAAAGAAAGCATTCTCGTGATGAGTATGCACTTTTTTTCAGCCGCAAGCCATGCTGTTGCCTCGAACGGGGTGTCCGATCCGAAGATGCCCGTAGAAGTACCTCTAGTCGTTGTTTTGTCAAGCAAGTAAAAAGGGTCAAGATACATCTAGTAGACATCTAGTCTCTTTATATATATATTTCTTTTGGTGTGACACGGAGAGGCGGCCTTTAAAATATGCAACGACACAACCACCATCGTCACGGAGGCGTCTGCATGGTCGCAGTGCTCCTGGCCGTGAACATGGATATATGTGGTAGACTCTGACAGGATGCGGCTCAAGAATTGCGAACTCGCCAAGGCGACCAGGGCGCCAAAGTTGGGGGAGGGGGAGGG
>JABFAK010000663.1:0-19133 GCA_013266265.1 Fusarium sp. NRRL 66182
GTTTGCTGGCCTAGCTTTTTTGTCTTTGAACAGATCATGATTTATGAAGCATATAAAAGTTTCAACCAAAATGACAATTCCCATTCCATCGCAACTATCTGTACACCCATTGTGCCTAATAACGACACTTGTAGCTCTTTGGTTTGTCTGTCCCATCTAGCGGGAAACCGATGCGGAATATCTGCAAAGAAAATCCCCTGGAAATTATGCGACCAAGTGCGCTGCCGCCAGTATCATCGTCAAGGAGAAGACTGTGACATGGGAATATCCCCCCTCACTCCTAGTCGGGCCTCGAGAAGGTAGATAAACCATAGTTGGCGGTCTATGTTTTGCCAATGTCAAAAGTCCAGTCTACTCTAACTTATGCCTAGCCTGAGGAAGCTCAGGTGAGTTATTCAATAATCGTGAATTTGCTGGGTATTGATTCCTTTAGAGCGTGGTATCAAGATGCTCAAGATGCTACAGTCTCTTATAAGCACGCATTCAAGCCCAGTTGTTGAGATACCTAGTGTGGCTTCTCTTCTGTCATTCTCTGTTGGCCTGAATGATAACACTTCTGTACACGCTAACCAATAATACCAGGGTTGGACTGTAGAATTATATCTCTTCTCCTCTTTAGATCCAAGTAATCCGGCCCGTGCACAATACCTCCGATCTTTGATAATATCCGTACACTTGACTAGAAACATCCATTATCGAATATGCTGGCCGAGAAATGGATCCGTGAGCCCCATCCAATATACATTGCTTACTGTTCCTCAGCAACCTGGAGGCCATCCCTCAGACCCTCAACCTTGAGCTCCTCGCCTGTGGCCCGGTGGTAAATATCCTTGACATCGTCGGTAGTGGTCTCAAAGTGGCTGGTGGCATCGTAGCTCTTGGAGATAAAGATGTTGTCTTTGGAACCATCCTCAAGAGGCTCATAGATGGGAATAGGAGGGCCCTACACTTGTGTCAGTTGTGATTTTGTAGTATCTGTCAAAGACGACTTACCATGAACTGCTCCTCGATCTTGCCGAGGCGGTCCAGACCAGCCTGGAGCTCAACATGGTGGTTAGCGGAGCTCTCAGCAATGGTCGAGACGATGGCAATCCAGTAGCCCTTGGGGCAGACGTTGTGGGCGGAAGAGACACAGGCGATGTAAACATCTAGGATTGTTAGCGGATGCATGTAGGGAACCTGGATTGGTGGTAATTACCATTCTTTCGGCCAACTTGAGACTGGGGAATGATGAGCTGGGCAGAATCACTGTCGTTGGTGCCAGCAAGAGGGTGCTTCAGAATGCAGATAGCTCGGAGAACGTGGCCAACGACCTTGGCCTTGTTAGGGAAGTAGGAGGGGTCACCAAGGATCATCTTGGCCTTGGTCTCGAACTTCATCTCTTCGACGCCAGTCATGGTAGCCTTGATACCAACAGCCTTCTCGCCATCATACTGAACCTCATCGATGTTGGTGTTGAGCATATAAGTACCGCCATAGATGGCAGACAGACGCGCGAAGCCCTGAGGAAGCTCGCCGAGACCGTAAAGCGGGTAGATGTAAGGAGACTTTCCGTATCGAGCCACGGAGTTACCGTAGAGGCGGATGCGCTCGATGGCATCGGGAGCCTGGCCGGGAGTGGTGATGTAGTCGTCGGTAAGGTATAGGGCCATGGCGTGGCCAATGAAGTCCTTGGTAGTTGTCTCGAGGCCAAACTTGTCATAGACATCCTTCATGGTGCAGTTGTTGATGTCAAGGCCTGTGTGGATAGCCAACAATCAGCAACTTGTTCAGCGAATCAAACAAGCAAGATGTTGCATGCTTTTCTCCATCTAGCCAAAGATACTCACCCTTGTGTGTCGCAGGGTCCTTGGGGTCAAAAGTGCCAATCCACTCAATGAAGGACTTCATGCGTCGCTTTTCAAAGATACCCATCAGGGGGGACTTGAGAGCCTCGCCGGCATCCGATGGCACCTTGGCGACGGTGGCCTTGCTTCCAGCACCCTGCTGGACGTAGCTTCCGGCAACTTGCTTGAACTCGAGGTATCGTGTGACATCGGTGGAAACGAGGATGTTGGTCAATTCGCCTGAAGACATGAGGAACTTGGGAACAAGGTCGATGTTCCAGTCGTTGAGACGGCCGTACTGCTTCCATGGCTCCTCGCCTTCGCGGTAGTTACCATACTTCTTGAAAAGCTATGTTTTGTTGGTGTTAGAGGTGTTGGTCTGGAAAAGGTAGGTCGGGGGTGGTTAGGGAAGGTTTCCGTACCGTCTCGAGGTTCACGGATGCTGCCTCTCTGGTAATATAGTTAGCTTCAGTCATACCAGGCAGTGTTTCCAGTTTAGTAGGACTTACCCGCCGTAGTGATCATTTCTATCGATGTGGAGGACCTTCTTGCCCTTGACACTCAAGACACTGTTGGAGCACCATCAGCCGACCGCCTTTATATCAGCCATCACCGCCTATCAGTCTGCGCGCCAATCTCGAGCCATGTCGCGACTCGGCAATACAGCTGAACACAGGCAAAGCGTTGCAAACTGTCTTACCCTGAGAGAATACACTCGGTCAAGCCTACGAATGGTCAGCACCATGAAAATTGACATCTGGTTAGCAGCATGAATCCGTCCGTAGCTTTTGTGATGCGGGGATCCGTCTGCTGGCAGAAAGAGGCGGGGAGCAGCATGACAAGACAAGACAAGACATACCAGTGCCCAGCACGATGACGTCGTATTCCGGTGCGATCTCATCCATGATGCACGATGTTGACTATTATTTCGAGATGTGTTGATATTGTATGCAATACCTAGGTATGTAGAGAGAAAGAGAGAAAGAGGCGGGATGAATGGAGACGAGCAAGCTCGAGGGGAGGTGCGAAGAAAGTGGCGGGGTCCCATTTAGGGACAGGATCGGTCAACACCTTGGGTAGGTACCTACCTACTCAGTGTGGGGACTCTCTCTCCTTGAGCGAGAGGAGCCCATATGATGGATGATAGTTGACGCCTCCAAAGGCAGCGTCTTACCCCATTCATACCCTAATCTCGCTCTGTATATGAGTCCAAATTACATGTCATGCTATAAGCAATCTTGTCCCGTATTGAATTACTCTTCCAACCCCTATATCCCCATTGACGTTGGTCGTCTAAAGTAACTAGTAGATCCGCTCAGTCGTCAAATTTAGCTTAGGAGTCAAGTCAATATGAGAGCCCCGGCGGGAACCCTAGCATATTCACCGTCGTATTACTGGATCACTCTTACTATTGCATACAGGGTCCTTTGGTTATAACTCCTTTCTTTCCTTGCCTCAATATTGAAGAGTGGCAGATTGCTTGCTATTCACCCCAGTGGAGCGACCCCTTTCATGTTCAACCCTGACTTACACACTGTCATGATGGGAAGCATGCCTAACATCCAACTCATCATGCAATAGCCCTATCCCCAAAGCCAAAGACGCCACGTCTACCAAGATCATTGTCAAGTGCCAGATCGTCATCACCCTCAAGACTAAACACAGCACAATACAAGCAGAGCCATCCCTCATCATAATCGCGCCAAGAACTCACATACTCATATACGTTTGCTTCGTCTACTATATCTTACATGTCCTAGATGTACACGACGAATATCTCAACCTGTCCCTGGACAAGGTGTCGTAGGCATTACCCCCTCAGCACATGACAGATAGTACATGTCATTCCCTCATTTGTAACAAGCCTTTATTGTTTCAACTCCTTCTCAGTCTTGGCCTCTTGCTCTTCTTGTGTTGCCGCAGGATCAATCTGCTTGGCTGCTTCTGACTCTGCCTCTGGCTGTGTCCACTCCGTAGCATCAACTTCATCCTCGTATGCCGATGGTGTGTAGACTTGTCCCTCGCCGCCTTCAAAGTTAATCTCAGGATCGCTCATGGCGACATCGACCGCATCCTGCCAGGTGTAATATCGCTCCGTCAGGGCGTGCTTGATGGCTCGCTGTGTCTTCATGACCTATTTTCCTCAATGTCAGCACTTCTGTGTATTACCTCGGTGTGGAATCCATGGGTTATGTCCTACCTCCTCGTCCCGAGTATCAATCTCTCGTTCGCCAAAACCCATCTTGGATCGAAGGAGCTCCGCTCTAGCCGTAGAGAGCATGTTCCTCTCCCGACAGCAAACCCACCACAAGGCATGTAGGTCCTCCCACGACTTCTTTCGCAGCTCTTCAACCGTCCATGCGCGCCCATGCTCCTCTGTCTCCTTGGGTGTTGCCATCACTTTGCCTTGCGCGGGGAAGAAACCCCAAAGACCGTGGTCGGGGTCAACCTTGACCTCGGGCTTAAATTCACGAGGCTTTGGCAGTGGTATGCTGGACATGGAGAGAGGCTCTCGGGGGCCAGATCCGTACAGGCTACTAACACCACGCTTCGGGTTGTTGTCTTTGGTCTTTCGCTTGCATCGAGGTGCGGTCGTGGAGAAGTGGGCGGACACTCGGGGCAGGACATTGGGACTCAGCGACGGCCTTACACACGGCGAGGCCTGGATGATTCGGGCGGCCAGTGGCCGTGTCGCATTAGATGCTGCCATTGATAGATTTTATGCCTATCGTGGAGACTGAGCGAGGCTATTCGTCCCGTTCTACGCATCCGCACACAAAATTTGGTATCCTGTAGCTCACGGTTTACCGGTATCGGTACTACGTTACGCCGAGAATGCGGTTTGCTACAGTCACGTGGGCTCACCGAGAGCCTTGACATTCACCTCAAGCTTCACCGAGCCTTACCAGGAGATGGATCTCAACAGTGGGTTCTCTGGAGGCGCCGCGGGCACTTGCAGCATGGATAGTCTGGTACAAAGTACATTGGTAGTCACTTGGGGTGGGTGATGCGGGGGAATATTCTCCAGATGCCCCATTTCATCGCCATTTTCTAGAATAAAGCGGTTGTCACCAGTTCCTGACTAGGAGGACGATAAGAGCCACAAACGGTATGCGGGGAGAGATCCAATCGCCAGGGACGAGCATAGCATGAGGTTGCCAATACCATCATGTGCTCCACGATTTGGAGATCACTGCCGACCGATTATGCGCAATCCAGGGTTCGTGATGCCACCGCAACACTCGGCGTATGAAACTTTCAGCCGTTGTCAAAAGACAACATACCACTATATGCAGGCAGGCTATCGAGAGACGCAAAGCTTAAAGCATTGTCACAAAACTGTCCAACACACACAGTTGCCAGCGTTCAGCTGTCATTTGGAGCCAAGAGCTGGCAACCAAGAAAATGATACCGCGTTTCGCTCACCCTGTATGCATCGGCACTCTGATGGGAATATTTCTTGATATCTGCAGTGAATGGGCTAATGTCAGTTGTTGTCCATGCATTTACAATGTCACCTTCAGGGTAGATCTGTATCTGCTATCCCTTCAAGCTGCAAGCACCCTATCAGGGAAAACACACGTGTGCATGTCTTGAAGCGATGCCTGGACACGAACCAAACACTCAGGATCCTCATACACACGTCACCAAAACCACGCAGTCTGTAATGTAATACATAATAATTGGCATCACAGCCAACCAACCTGCCAACACAATCTGCCACAGCGTCGGAGATACTGTACAATTGGAGGGGTTGCAGTGATTTCTTGGCGGCGTGGGGGTTCGTCCAGGTTCCTCGGCCAAAGCTTCGTATTTCACAATGCCTGATTCAGGGATTCATGGTCATGCTTCAGACTAGACAGGCCATGCAAGTCAGAAGGGTTCGGGGGGTGGTGGTTGTAACCTGTTGACGGAATAAACGTTAGATTGCAACCTAGGGGCTCACCAGTGGAGCGTAACCTGGCCCTCAACAAGGGAGGATCTGCCGTAATTATCGCGAGACAGGTGTCGGATGAATGAATACCTATTGCACTGCCGCGGCATTCTCTACCCCGAAAAGCGATAACGAGATCCGGCACGTACATATCCTGTCGTCATATGTCCGTCTACTACAGATCAACCCTTCTCGTAGAGTACCAGCTACTTTGGAGTTGTATGTAATGCTCATAGTCTCATCCCTAACACGCCTCGAAAGTTTGTTTGCCCAGGTTGTACCATACTTTGTACTGTACATCACAAGGTTACATATGGGCGAAGGGAGCTCTGCTGTTTCATGTCAGCCTAGCCCATGACGATTATTGACACTAGTATGCTTAAACTTGAGAAGCTTTCAGTTGTCTTAATAGAGAGCATTGAAGCTCATCTGAGACGCATTAGTGGTCATCGCCTACCTTCTGTTGAGGACCTGAGGTATCCGCTCAGTTGGATTATCCAAGTCCCGTCCGTCCCCTCCCACATCCCATCTCTGGTCGAACCACCAAGGTCAACGCGAGGCGCGAGGCGTCATTCATTGCAGGCCTAGTTGTGAAGCATGAGGCATGGATGGTACTGTCAGAAAAGATTTTGCCGGCTCGATTTTCTTTCCGCTTCCACAGTATGTACAACACACGGTACAGTAATTCCGCCGGAAAAAGCGAATTGCTGCTGATGGCGTCTTGGCAGAGAGAGATACTTACTGGGATCGGCCAAGTGTTGGTGGGGGGCCTCGTGGTGAACGGACACGACCTACGGATCCGAAGCCAAAGGTACCTATACGCCTCCTGGGCAAAGTTCCGCACTAGACGCCGCCAGCTGTGGTGGTTGTGGTTGTGATTTTGATGATCTCGTGATGAGGACGGCCATTATTGGATGCAAAAGTGAGAAGTTGCAGATTCGACACTTATGACGCACACGACTGGCGTTGAGGAGATTATTTGTGTGTGGTTGGGAGATGTCGCTGATGAAATACATCGTGTAAACTAATATGTGTTATTCTCAACAATTTCTCACACCATCGCGATAGAATGAGCGAGCCGGCGCCGAGCCGAGCCAGCATCTGAGAATTCAGAAATCCGCGCTTGCTCCAAACATGCAGCTTTTATCTTCTCATGCAGTAGTTGAAGTTCTAGTCAGTACGGGAGTGAATCTGTGTCTCAATAGCTCTCTACTACCCAATAGACCGGCCCAAGCTCAGACCTAGAGGTGAGGGATAAAGTGATATGCTTCTCTGCTCATTACCATGTCAAGGATTTGTAAACTCCGAGACTAATAAATGCTTGACTCGTGCGTGTACTGCATGTTTGTTGTGATTTGTGCCATTATTTACTAGAATACCAATGGCAACAACACGCTTGTACACTGTTACATATAGACTTTCGTAACAGGAGAGGGAGGTGCAGAGACTCCTCTTATGGCGTCGAGATGAAGCCATCGCGACGTTTTTTTTTGTGCTTTCAGAGCGTGTGGCTCTGAGGGGCCCCCAAGGAGCGGGAAGGGACCCAGTAACAGGAGCTTGGTACCATACTTGAGGCTCAACTTGCTCGATACGGCACCACCAACGGCAGTCTTCTACAGTAGGCACCACTCCACCAGGCCCGCTTCTCCAACGATTGCCGAACACGGCTCTTTTTGTGGTGTGGTACATTGAAGCATGAATGTGCTTGTCGCTGTGGGAGAAGGATGGCAATGCCCGTAATGGATTTCAAGCGTGTCAGCACCTCTCAAAACGCGCGATGGTTTCGAAAACGCACAAGCTCAATTGCTCACAAAGACCTGAGCCATGTCCTGTTGCTTCTGTCAGCCACCATGATTTTATCGGGTATCCTAATGGAGTAGTTCCGACTGTTGGAGCAGGGATTCGCCGCTTGTCACGGCGAGCATTATCCTTCCCTGACCAGAAAAAAGTCCCTGTTCGCAAATCCTTGTTAGGTGAGTGATGACATGTGCATTAAACATCTTGCCGCTGGCGGCATCTGCTCCACCGAACCCTGGCCACGGACAGATATGCCAAATGCATACATGGCACTCCTGACTTTACCATTTGTCAGCGACTCAAACTCTCGATTTGCAGGGCACATAGTATCGAAACATGTCAATTGTTGAAACGGAGTGGGAAGTATACTTGCAGTGTGAATTGATTTTATATGCTGACGTGTAGATTTGGCTGATTTCTCCAAGACTCACGATCCAACAACGTTGAAAACATGAGCTGGGTGGAGTACATCTGAGTCCAAAACGGCGGTATGTGTTTTTGATTCGAGTCGGTGAAGTCTCGGAAATGGGAAGAAAAAAAACGTCATCACAAATCATAGGAGTGTGATGAGAGCCTTCCGTAGGTACAGAGTACATGTCAGTAAAATCCAGACTACACCCAAAAAAATAAATATTCGCGGCTTTCTAGGTAGTTTGTGAATTGCGGTTCCGAATGGTTTCAGCCATCATTTAACATATCGGAACAGAGTTGCAACCGTCATCATTGCAATTCAGACTCATTGTCGGGGTGTATCAAGAGCTTGACGAGATTGATAACGCAAAAAAAAAAAAACGTGTATATCCGCCCAACCGCGGCTCTGGCAGTTGTTGTGTCCCACGCACACACGCTTTGGTCTTGACGGCTGTCTCACACTCAGCACCCAAGGGGGCGTCGCTACGGAAGCAGGGGGTGGAGTACTGGGTACCTAGGTTCGTTAATTTTTCGACTGGCCTTGGGGAGAAAGAAAACACAGGACTGAGATCGGCGAATTTTGGTGCAAGCCAGTCCTGTCTTTTATTTCCCCCCCTCAGACTGACAGTCGTTGAAGGGGTAAGATTCCTCCAAATCTCAATGTAACTGGCTAACGCTCCGAGATTGGTTGCTTTCCGGGAATGATGCTTGTCTCTCGGTGTTCCCGCCCCCATGCATGCATACAGACAAGTTTGTCTCCCTAAAGTCCCTTTGATTTCGAGATGGCTGGCTATTATCGTCCGATCACGGAACGGGACTCGGTTTTCTAGGCAACCAGATTCAGCGGACAAGTGTCCGACCCCGAAATAAGCCGAGGTTCCTACCTATCCTGTGACAAAATGTTGTCGTTGTCGCGTAAAGAGAATGCTGCAGGACTTATGAGGGTTCTTGATAAAAGGTAAGCGTCAGCGGCTCAAAAGACTATTCAAGTCTTCTCCAACTATGGAGTCTGACTCCTCACGGGAAGGACTCCACTGCAAGCTTCTGGAGCCATAATCGAAGCCTTCTACTTCCCCCCCTCGTCCTTCAGCAGATGCAATGGCGGGAAGATGAGGGGTTTCCAAGGGACCCTGCTCCACCGAGATCTGCTTCGGTGGGAACACCCGTTGTGTTCACGGGAGCCATTGAGCGGCTGGCGTCGTCAACGGGAATGAAAGACCCTGGAACGATAGAAAGATGCTGTGCCAGGCTGAGCCGTGCCTGCGTTTCAGGGACAGTGACTGGGTGAAGGATTTCTTCTTGGCCGATGACCGGCTCCGATTGAACCATGCGATACTCTGAGAGTATTACTTTCTATCCCTCCGGACCATTTCCTCCAATCTAATGTACGGAGTGCGTTTCGGTGAATTCCAGTTGCCTTCTTTCCTTTCGGCCTCGTTTGCTTTGCCTGTGTCCTTGGAAAAACCCGACTCCGCGGAATCCCAATACTCTTTAACTAGACCGCCCAATTGTATCTGAGCATCTCAAAGGCAAATTGACTTGATTAATAAAAAAAAAAAAAAACCGTCCATCATAATAAGGGGTACTCGTCTGATCTCACCGATGAATTGAGTAGCAAGACAGGGCGACCTCAAGGTTCGTAGCCAGGTCAGTGCCATGCCAGCCCTTATTCAAGGGTCCTGAGTCAATAGACTACTAGGGTATGTATTCGCTTGACTCGTGGATTCTGCATATCATTTTGGAATCCTGGCTTCTTCGAGTCACGAGCCCAAAGACGACCTGTTTAAGCACATGGCCTTCAAGGAGTTTTTAGTCTCTAACCATCTTCAATGACACCAGCGCGTTTTTGGTGCCACTAACAATGCGCATTGTAAGCCAGCGAGCGGTGTTGACTGCAGATAATACCCGCTACACCTTGATCGTGGTTGCTGCCAAGGCATGCGCCTGAGCTGGACACGAGCTACCACTAATATCAAACTTCTTTTTAAACCAACAATAAGGTGTATTCCCAAGCTCTGCCACGCAAGAATACCACGTCGCCAGCGGGCGATATTCTGTCACAACCGATTGGGATGTTTGTCTGAGACAAAACTCGGCTAACCATTGGCTCTTGACGAGACGTGCCTGGTATTAAAACAAAGTATCCGTAAAGGCAGAGTTGGCGGATCAACCTATCACAGGAGGTTGAGCGGTGTTTTCTCAGCTCGCTAACACCAGGTAGTAAGTGATATGAATACCTAGGTGATCAGCGAATGACGTATGGGATAGAGTTGAATATAGTCCGGAGGGTCCAGCAGGCCTGAAAACACGAACAACCACAACTGGTTAGTGAGATCTGTCTCAGCTTTGAAGTGCAATCTCATATTGATATTGACATTGGAACAGCGGTCGAGAAAAATCTGGCCATATTCCTACATAGCGCAGTAGCGCTAGAACTAGTCGCTTCATGTGTTTATAGGATGCAATAACAAAGATAAAAACCATTGAATCGAGGAAGACTGCATTGCATGATGTTGTCGAGATATCCCGGCGCGAACTCGGCGTCCGAGTCGTGTATGAGGTAATGCGGTGAGAGGACTCGGTTTGGCGTGAAGCATCGTGACCTTGGGTGTGTAGCCCGGCTACGACACCGGGAATCGGAACGCCAAGAGTGCTAGGTATCCTGTACAAGGGCCTAACGAGCGCGTTGTGCTGGCAGGGTGAGGAGGCAAGGAGTACCTGTTACGAAATAACCCAACCTCCAATAGCCCATGCGGACGCCCCCACCCTGATTCGAGCCATTTACTCCTTCGGCCTATCGTGTGCACAGTACCAACCGTGCGAATTCATGACCGTTTCTGAAATTGTTCGACGCGTCGTGCATCATCCTGAATCTGATTTTTGATAGCGGCAATCCCCTGTCAATCAATGTTCGAGGTCAAGAGACGAGGAGAATCGTTGCAAGTGCCGTCAGAGCCCTGACACGGGTGACATTCTGTTAAGTTATGAAAAGCCAAATAGGTTGAGGTAAATGATAACGCAAATGGTCCTTGTCATGATTATCAGTCCTCAAACAAACTGGTGCTTGCTTTGTCGCCCCTAGGACGGTACTGGACGGCAAGACCGGTCCAGCTCCGTCAACGATTCGCGCAACGCCTCAGTTACCTTAATGCTGGAAGACCTGAGTGCATGATGGTGCTGCGTGTCAGGTCAACCAATGACCCCGAGCTGGGTTGCCGCCTTCGTTCGTATGATACATGTTACTGTGTATATACAGTATAGTACTCGAATATGCTCTGGAAGTGTCTCTAGTAGAAACGGCTCGCAGAATTTTCGAGAGGCGTCAACATACGGTCGGCGGCAACTCGATTACCCATCAGTCTGTATGTTCAGCAAAGGTGACACACTAACGCAGTAGAATATCGTATATAGTTAATCCCTTCACCTTCTTTGGAGCAGAGAACTGCGAGCAAGCACCTTGATCTTGTGTGGATACGACGAGGGAGTCTGCTAGCCTGGCGATTGACTAGATGCGGCGGCAGTCGGTAAGTGACCAACAAAGTCCATAGATTTCACCGCAAGCTTCCAGACTTCGAGTGAATCTGATCGTGTTTTATCGAGACCCAATTTTGGCGGCTTTGAGCGGCAATGTCGTAGGTATCACCTGCGCTAGCAGCCAAGTTGAACAGGCCAGAATTGTCACCGTAGACCCGATTTGATTTAGATGAAAGAAATATGAGGTCCAACATGGGTGTGAAGACAGTAAAGCGGAAAGAAAATCGCAGCATCCAAGAAGAGGAATAAATTCGACACTGCAAACAGTTGGCGTCCAGTGTCGAAGCGTCTTCCTTGCTTGGCACTGACCTCGGTAACTGGTACTTCCGTGTTTACTCCGTGACTGTAAGGCAGGTGCGCTCTCAACGCCTCTCAGTGCCCCCCTCTAACACTCTCAGGCGACCTGAGTCAAGGTAGGCGGTACCTACCTACCTGATCTCATGCCTCTCGGTCTCTTGTTCTCTCCCGTCCTGGCAGTTCTTCCCTCGTCTTCCTCTCCACGTCGTTCCGCGAAAATTTTCCCTCACACAACTCACCTACTCTCTGCAACCTCGCTCTGCACGATTGCAATTCCTACATACATTTTCATTGCATTCAACTCCATTGTTGTGATATCTCTGCTACTATTTGCGCGTCTGGCGTCTGGCCCCATCAAAAACACGACCGCGACCCGCGACCCTCTCTTCTATTTTTCGTCCTCTGCTCCAGATCCCAGCCGCCAGCCTTCCTCGTTGTGGTTCCTTTGTTCGCCCTGGGCCCACTTCCATTGCCAGCATTATCCACTTCCCACCTCACCTCACCTCTCTCTCTGCCTGGCCCTGCTCCTAGGCGTGTGAATTGCGAGCGCGCGAGTATCGCTAAACCGTACATACTGTGCGTGCCAGCCAAGGCATTTTTAAACGGTTCCGCTGTTGCGACCTTTCTCTGCTGCTGCTGTCTTCTCTTGCAATTCGCCGCTCTCTTGTGATTGCGGACTAAGCAAGACCAAAAAAAAAATACTTAGTGCAGCTGCATCAACTGTTTTTTATCCACACCCGCGCCAACCCACTTCTTTTTTTCTTCCTCCTTCACTTGTCCCTCTTCTTCTCACACCCACCCGCCCACGCAGAACCCACTCAGCGCTACCCACCTTTCCAAACGCTGCCCTGACAGCTTGCCCGCCTTGGAGACTGAGCGAAAGTAAAAAAAATTTATACTTAAAAAGATTCGAGACCCAGTTCTCCACTCTGTGCACCCTCTCCAAAGGACTACCTTCAAAGAGGGACCTGCCACGAGCCTCATCCTCCACCATCTGGGAACATCTTCTGCGGAGCTCTCCAAGCCGTCGTACTTGATCTTGCTTGCTTTCTGAAGACTGCAAACTCTTGATCGGATTCCTTGGACCCCTCTTCCTCCCCCTTCTCCGCAAATCATCGACTTGGTCTTGTCGTCCACCGACAAGGTCCATCATACCCCGGGCTCTTTTTTTTTTTTTTGTTGCGTCGCGGTATCATCAACACCACGTCCATTGTCACCAACCTCGCGTTCACCAAGAGTAGCATGGACGGTCACCAATACCCCTCAAATGGTATAAACTCGACTTCTTCTGGTCAGACGTATCCTTCACCAACCGCTATCTCCCCCAACCAGCTGCAAACCGGCTCGCCGCTTCCCCAGACCCTCCCGCCGCTGCAACCTCCAACCTCAGCGGCCATGCAGAACATCTACGGAAGCCACCCGCACACACCGCGGACTCCTGGCACCCCGAACACGCCTGGATCGGCTTCCAACATGCCCAGCTACCAGCAGCAGACGTCGCAGCCCACGAACCGTGGTGGTATCTATTCAATGGCACAGAACCAATATCCTCCTCCCCAGGGCTATGGTACTTCGGCTGCCATGATGCCACAGGCGACTACTACCGCGTCTCACCCACAACCTATCGCACCCGCGCCTGCTGGTGGTCGCGGTCCTCCCGTCTTGCGCCCTATGCCTCCTGGTGGTATCATGTCCCAGCCTGGTGTCTCTTCTCCTTATGGCCCCGGATCGCTTATGCAACCCACGTCTGTTATGCCAGAAGGTGACCAGCCCACCCACGTTGTTGGCTCTCAGGGACGTCGCGGCATTCTTCCCAGTGCTCCTGGTCGACCTGCTGCA
This sequence comes from Fusarium sp. NRRL 66182, assembly GCA_013266265.1. Classification (NCBI taxonomy): domain Eukaryota; kingdom Fungi; phylum Ascomycota; class Sordariomycetes; order Hypocreales; family Nectriaceae; genus Fusarium; species Fusarium sp. NRRL 66182. The sequence goes on from JABFAK010000663.1 coordinate 13,639, forward strand.
CCAGCTGCCGGTACTGGTGGTACTAAGAACACAGTAATTCCCGTCAAGGACGCTGATGGCAAATTTCCCTGCCCTCACTGCACTAAGACGTACCTCCACGCCAAGCATCTCAAGCGCCATCTCCTGCGACGTGAGTATGGAAAAGTTGTTAACCCCGATAGTGATTACTAACACATGCTTACAGACACTGGCGACCGCCCATACATGTGTGTTCTTTGCCGCGATACGTTCTCACGAAGTGATATCCTCAAGCGCCACTTCCAAAAGTGCTCTATCCGCCGTGGCAACCCCACCGGAGCCAGCCATTTGTCTCACCCTCAAGCCCACGTCAAGAAGAACCAGCAGGCTCAGAAGGCTGCTCTTGCCCACGAGGGTGATCTCAACCACTTGAATGGATTGAGTAACCTTCCTGGCGACAACATGGTCCATCCTTTTGGCATGGTTCCCGTCTCGGACGGCATGAACAACATGGCCCAGGATCAGAGCCAGCTCTCTCGATCTAGCTCGCTCGGCCGTCTTGACAACGGTAACAACGCTGACAGACGGAACATGAATGGGCAGGTCATGGGCGCTTCTCAGCCCTATGGCGCTGACCCCAACATGAACCAGCAGCAGATGACTGGCTACAGCATGCCTCCGGCTCAGAACGGAATGCCCATGTACGGCGGTTCAAACACAAACCCTCCATCTGGCCTTGATTGGTCTCAGATGTTCCAGGCTGGTGCGCATCAAACCTACGTCAACACATCTTTCAATCCTAATCTTGGACAGACGCAGATCGGAATCAAACCCGAACCTAATGCCGGGCCCGGAACGACAGGCGATAGCGCCAGCGACCCCCTCCTGACGAACTTGGGAATGCCATCTCACCTCCAAAACCCATACAACCTTCTCTCTGATCAGATCCTTAATTTCTTCTACCCCCCTAATCAAGCCATCGACCCCTCGAGCGCGGGAATGAATCTTTACTTCTCACCTGACAACGTCAAAGATTTCTTGGACAAGTACACTCACTTCCACATCCATATGCCATTTATCCACGTCTCAACTTTCAAGGTCATGGAAGCATATACTGGCTTACTCGCAGGCATGTGTTGCATTGGCGCTTGCTACTCAGACAATGTCACACCGTCTAATGTTCGCGAAATGATGGATTTCCTTGTTGTCGCTCTCCAACGCGACTGCAAGATGATGTCTAATGCTGAACTTCAGACAGGTCAACCGAGCCACGTGTCTCGGCGTGATGTCGAAGAACTACAAGCCGTCTTGTTAACCTGCATAATTCTGCTCTGGAACGGAACACCTCAGCAAAGGGAGCGAGCCCGACATATTTACCCTGTCCTTGCTGCCCATGCCCGAAGGTTGAACCTTTTCCAGCCCTCAAATGATCCAGCTCTTTTGTCTTTGCTACACAGACTTGATTTTGATCGCAACAATTTCAGTCTGCAGCAATTCAACTGGGAAAACTGGATTGATCAAGAACGCAGAAATCGCCTGATGTTTGGTGTTTTTCTTATGGACGTGGCGATGGGGCTTTACTTTAACTCAGATCCGCTTTTTGACGTCTTCGAATTCCATTTGCCTCTGCCTTGCGATGACTGTGCCTGGGACGCTGACAATGTTGAGGATTGTGCCTCTGCACTTGGCCTCAACGGTATTGACGCGGCTCGAGCGAAAAATCCTTATGGCACGCAACGGGCTAAGCAACCGGAGATGGATTACGCTCTCAAAACCCTTCTGCATGCGTCGTATCAGATCCAGCCAGGAAGTACAAACCTTTACGGGAAGTTTGTTCTAATCCATGGCATTTTGGCTCTCATTCGGCGGGCCCAGATCGATGGCAATGCGGCTCAACTGTCCAAATTTGGCACTCCTCCTCCCAATGATTGGATGACCCCAGCCGGCAGCAATAGCGGACGGGGTACTCCTGTGGAGGGGGTGGCAGCCAACGTTGACCCACAGAGCCTGCAGACACTTGTCATCGCCTTGGGCAAATTCAAGAAGAACTGGGATGCAGATATGGCCAATCAGTTCCCACTTGTCGCACAAGGATCTAGCAACCCTAGGCGGCACGGCTTCTCGCGAGATGGCATACATTTTTATTGGCTTTCGAACTATCTTCTCAAGCACACTCAAGCGGCCGACCTTCGTTTGTCTCCCGATTCACGACTCGTACAGATCATGCAGTTGTTGAAGTCTGTCAAATCGTGGGTCATGTCTGATGGCGCGACAAGAGGAGAAGAGTTAGGATCAGTCGGAGAGATTGATGATCAGTATGGGGCTATGGATCTCACATTGGAGATGGCAAAACTATTCAAACCTCTTCCACAGGTAGTGGAAGACGCTGGCACTGCGTCTGTCAAGACGGAGCTTGACACAGGGACGGCAGTATGATTTTTTATACACAACAACAAAAGCACTCTAGGGGTGGGGGTTGCATCTGGAGGCGTTGCATTCTGATTTTACTCTTTTGTTTTCATTGTTTCCTGGTTGACTGGGTTTCACCAATGTGATGGTCATCTCAGGGTGGACCGGATTGGTCTCACGCATCCGTGGTTGGCACTGTTGTGCAATGCATTTGTTGAGAATAGATGGGAAGCGGAGTTGTCGCTGCATATTAGACTTTGATCAAGATAGAAAGGGAGGTCTAACCGGTTGACGGTCTTCCGGTAGACCATCATGACTTGATGGCTTGGAGCTGATTAATGATGTTTGCCTACATTTTTGCTGTGCCGTACGTGCCCGACTTGCAAGTGCTTCCCAAAACGTGCAATGTGTAATAGCGTGATTCCTTGGTTCGTAGTTGACTAGGTGTCGTGCCTCATGGCGCGGCCTAATCACAGCTGAGATGTTTGATCTCTGGCGCAGCATGTATTGAAATGGATCTAGCTGGGATTTAATCTGATGATTTATTGTTGTTTATTCTCTTTAATTGCCATCTTTTTCATGCCTATCAACAGTGGTGATTTTAGGGGTGTATTTGTTCAGCTCAGCCTTGTCCTCATCTGTTGGTGTGAAGCCAAGTGACTTCTCGAGTGGCTCAGTCAACAGTAGTCCTCCAGCACCCCAAGCGAGGATTGCAACACCAACGCCGAGGCGGGTCTTGGAGGAGAGATTCTTGTAAGCTCTAGATTGCGGTTTGTGAGCGGGATGAAGGTTGCACGGTTGAGCAAGTGTATTGGAGGAGTGGTGGCGTACCTGAACATGATATGGGTGATCTAGTGAGTGACTGATGGATGTGTGTTGTGATGTTGAAAGACAATTTACATGACTTGGTTTTCCCCTGTAATAAACAACTGATTAATACATATTTTTAAAGGAAGAGGAAAAGGAAAAGAAAAACGAAAAAGACGCCGTAGTATTAGCACTCACCTTTCGAAATTAATGGACAGGCAATGAACTTGAGGGCATCTATATCGTGAGAAAATTGGTGGATGAGAATTGGATGAAAAATGAGGTTGAGGCGGCAGGTTTACGGTGGCTTTGCGGGCGGCCGGGCGGGCGAGTGTGACTGGCCTAGGTACAGTACGTAGCTCAGCGACGCCAACACCCATTCACCCTTGCATCGACGACTTGACATGTGACTACTGTAACCTTTTACAATAATAATAATCTTCTCCTCCTACTACTACTCTTGATTCATATTTGGCAATTGATTCCGATAAAACCTCTGCTGCACGAGCATTCCAACGCCAACCTCAACCATGGCTACCCAACACGGCCCCCCGTCACCATCATTATCATTACCACTGGAGCCCCGCCTAAAACAGCTTCCGTTCGAACTCATCCAGGCCATCGCCAATTCTCTCTCGCGACAAGCCTTTCAAAGTTTCCGTCTCTCTTCACGGCTTATAGCGGAATGCACAAGGCCACAGCTTGCGCTGGCCAATTTCGATGGCGTACCATGGAGAAAGGACGGCAAACGGCTAAAAGAGCTGTCCCTCATACCAAGCTGCGCAAGGCGCATACGTTCCGTCAAGTTCAACATGGCACGCATGGTCGAGGAAGAGGTCGAGTACGCTACATCGCGCATTACGAATGCATATGAGCTCAGCAGAAGATGGGGTCCCTACCTCACAACGCAGGGCGTCTTCAACGACCTGGTCGAGCTGCCACTTGACTTGGTCATTCCCGCCCTGATGCGGCTACCCAATCTTGATACTGTATGCCTGACCTGGGCAACATGTCCGTGGGAAGCGTATAGGGATATCGACGATGTATTTATGCAAGATGAATCCGTGGACATGGCTGGTGACGAGATAGTAGAAACGCAACAAGCTGTCCTCGAGGCGCTGCGCAAGCGAAGCACGCCGCTCAAAAGTCTGACGTTTGAGCCGCTGATGCACCCAGACTTGGTTCTGCCGTCGATCGTGGACGACAAGGTATCGACAGTCTTTGGTTCGGTGACGCAACTGCACTTGATGGTGGATTACGGAGTCGACATATTCAAGCCGGACCGCCTTGACTACTTCATTTCGCTAATGCCCAATGTACGAGATCTTAGGGTTCACGTGTGGCCAGTGGAGTTGGAAGCCGAAGACATCGACTTTTACATCACCAACAAGCTTCGACACCTTGAGAAGATCGACTTGTCCTGCCTACACTTCAACTTTGTCAACTTTGCCCACTTTATCGAGAGCCACGGCTCAACGCTAAAGGATGTAAAGATGCAGAGCTTGTATGGGTGGTGCGATCCTTTCCAACCGGCAGAGCTTGACTGGGACATGATTTTCAACCTGATGGGGGAGAAGCTGGAAGTGCTGGAGACGATCGATATACAAGGCACTTTCAGTGATAATGTCGGCTGGCACCAGATGTTCTTCCGCAACATTGCGCCTGATGCGTGGGATTTTGTCAGTTTCATGGGCGAGAAGAGCGATCGCCTCGAAGAGTTCATCCTGGAAGGGGGAGAGTACCCTCGACCGACGTGGAAGATCTAGAGTGGTTGTATATCAATGTAAGAACGAGCTGGGGCTCGAAATGGATGTGATCCAACATCCTAGCATGGGACGGCTTTGCAATGTATAAGAAACCTAATGTATAAAACATGGTAAGATGTAATTCTCATAAACTAGGGAGAGGCAACTACCGCGTGTTAACTAATGAGCTGCCTTGATGCCGGCTTGAAGTGTATATTGTATTGAGTATGAGACTAGGTCTCTTTGGTGTGTATATCCTCCGCTCGTAAAAGTCTAGCTCTTCATCTCGTGTAGTTGAAAAGATAAAACCTTCTATAGCTGAGCCATACCTCTCCAGTTTCTTCAATAGTTCCTACTATTTTTTTTTATCAGCCTAGCCGTTGCTGTAGCTGCCGCCAAAATCAGTAATCTACGTATTGTTCTTGCGGTCTATTAAAATATTCTTTGCCTTGATATCTCCCTCGACTCTGCCGGCCTTGTGCTATATAGGTGATATAAATATAACTGAGAGTCTAGACCAGCCGTAAGAAGTATTCTTACAGGCTATAAGCTCCTGTATTTTTTTTTTATAGCTAA
>JABFAK010000664.1:0-42956 GCA_013266265.1 Fusarium sp. NRRL 66182
TATAAATAAACCTAATAGATTTTTAATTTATAAAGCTAATCTTAATTATAATTAAAATATTAAACTTAAGCTAAAATACTTAAAATAATTATAACAATATAACAAAGTAGCGCTAAATTTCAGTCTCGTCCACACTTATCTGCACCTTTCACCAAACCTCATTAACACTCGAGACTCATAAAAGGTTAACGACACCGTCTCATGTGATCTACACCCATTCTCAATTTTATTGACTTATCTATCTATCATGTAATCGACGCCGTCATGGCTGTGCCGAGTGTCACCAGCGACAACTTTCTCGCCGTCGCCCTCGTAGTCAACCGTTCGCGCGACGGTCCAGCTTTTGTGTTTCACTATCCAGCTCAAGTTGAGACACACTCTAACTCAACATCCGCCACTGGAACTGAGCTCGAGGATATCCTCCTTGAAAGGCTGTCACAGCAGAGCTTCTCGGACGTTGCAGATGATGCGCCTCTTCCAAAGCAGGGATGGAACCCAGATGAGCATTCTTTCACCGAGTCTGGGTCGCAGATTGTGCCATGGGAACGCGTTGCTGGGTTTCCAGCCCGCGATCTTGCGGGTATATTAACGCCTGCTCGTCCATACCACAAACGCCTCTTTCAGCTATCTCTGGACCCTCTGTATTGCGTATCCTATCCAATTCATGTCCCAGAAAACGGTAGATGGAAGAAGCCCAAGAAAGCCTCCCGAGAAGAAAAGCGCTCTACCTACAATGATGACCAGACAGCCCCTCATGAAACAGAGCCTTCAACTACTGGAAAGATACCCGAACAGTCTACCGAGGAGAAGGAGGCCAAGAAGGAAGAGGGCAAGGACAAGGATGACGAGAAGCGCAGCTCCATGACCATGTTCAACCTTGTCTTTATCCTCAATCCTAGCAGTAACGAGGTCAAGGACGTTGTCGAGTCCTTGTATGATCATATCATTAAGAAAGTCAGCAAGGCTTTCAAGTACAGCCAGCAACACAGTGACTTTGTCTGGAAGGAGTCAAAACGAATCCTTGTTGCCAAGGACAAGGCGCGAGAAGAACGTAAGTCGAAACTAAACTCGATCGAAATACTCACCATATTGACATAAATCACCAGGCAAACGAATGAGCGTGTTGTGGAAGGAAGTCTTACAAAGCTCATCCCTAGCCGCTGCCATGCATGATATATACGAAGCAGTCTCACAGAACAAGATAGCGGCTCTACATCTTGACACCGCTGCTGGTGCTCTAACCCCTTCAGTCCAGATCCCTGTCCCCTTTTACATCGATGACCTTCCTCAAGGCGAAGAGGGGACCCAACGAGGTCTCTGGCTTACGACAGCCAACACTTTTATCAGCCAGGACGCCCTTGAAGAGCCTGGCTTCCTTGACCGCAACTTTGCCTTGTTGCTCACGGATGATGAGAAGAAGATCATATCAGAGCTCCAGGCTGATCCAGATCTAACTACGGCCTCCATGGTCGAGTTTGTACGGTTGTCGAAACCCACACAATCGTGAGTAGCTCATCATCTGGTCTGGCCAGTCACTAACACAGGCACAGATTCTATCAAGTTGGCCAAAGCAACATATTGACCCTTGGTCAAGTGCGTAAATACGCTCAGCACTTCATCTTCTGGCGCCGTGCCATCGCTATTCCTCCTCTTCACGCCAAGGATCAGTATATCCTATCCCCCAACAGTGATCTCTCCCGCCTCCCCCTCGACACTCTTGAATGGCAGCGAGCATTCCCTCTAGCCCCTCCACTCCCCAACTTCCTTGCCGAGCTTTCTCAGACCCCTCGTCCTTACAAGCAATTCTCACCCAGTAAAGCCCATCGTCCCACCTACCTCCTCATGCTTGCTTGGCTCATGCGCCGCGGCTGGGTTACCCAGCTCTGCACATTTGCTTATGTGGTCGTTTGGCCCGAGATTCTATATGAGGTTGAGTATGAGATGGAGGCCGAGGACCTCCGCGCGGCTGCAGATGCAGACGCAAATGTAAATACAGATACCAAAGACGACTCCTCCACGACCACCTCGGGCGCTCCTCGTACCTCCGAGTCCTCCGAAGGCCACTCCGGCGCAGACGGCTCCCACGTCCCGACCATCGCCGAGCAGGCGGCAGAGAAAGCCCGTCTCGAGCGCATCGCTTCAAAGGCCCAGCGCGATGCTGCCGAAAAGGCCACCGCGCACGCTCGCAAGCCTGTGCCAGTTGCGACGGCGCATCCCTCTGTCAATGACCATCCTCACCTCCAAGGCCTGACGCCGCACATCATACTCGATGCCAAAAAGGCCACCGGCATAGAATCACGTTACCTCTCTGCCATCGCGCGCCGCTTCAACGACGAGAAGCTGGCAAACAGCTGGCAGGACATGTGCAAGTATTTCGACGGCCGATGTGCCCTCGAACGCATTGCACTGCAGGAGGACATGAAGCGGAAACTAGTCTGGAATACATTAATAGCCATGAGCGAGTATCTCCTCTGCACTCGTCACTGGTGACTTATCTAGTCTGCCTTTAGAGCGTCGCCTAGCACTTAGAACATCTGGCATTGGATTAGGGCCACGGGTGAAAACATGTATAATGACAGGTATCTCGCTTGTGGTATCTAGGCATAAATAGCAACAAAACAAGCGCTAGACTGCTGTGAATACAACAAGCCAAGCAATCCCCAGCCAAAGAAAAGATCTACTTCCCATCGCCTGATTGCCAAGACCTGGTGGAAGCATCGCAGTGCGCGTATTAGACGGCAACAAGAACACAAACAGGAGTGGAGAGAAGTAAAGTTTCCCAACCCAAAGACATCTCATTGCCTGACCTTGTATCTCTCCATCCACCACCCACTAAATTTGAAGCATAAAATCACCCCGAGGTATCGCAACAAGAGAAAATGGTAACACCGGAAACAGATTAACCCAAAGGAAAGAAAGATCCAGCCAATAGCAAACCCATGAGCACAATATGAAACGCAAACCAGACATGCCCGTGTAAACCTATATGCTGTAGCTTGGCCCATACCTCCACGCGCCGAGGTTGCGCCTAAAAAGGATGGAAACACACCCAGATAAAGCCAAACACCGAAGAGAGCCACACTTCCTAGGAAGCTGGCCTGAGATGCGCCGTCAGGCCAGAAGGAAGTACGGTATGCAATGATGAAGACGTTGATGATAACGATAACGGTACCGATAATATTGCAAACGCCAGCCATGAAGTAAGCCAGAGAGGACCACTTGTCGTGCAGCCCTGATGTGTGCCCAAAGGAACGATCCCTAAAAGATAGAAGAGGTTGGACTAGACAGGGCCGCACTCTACTGCGTCATATCCATGTCATATTCATCCTCCTCCTTGAAGTTGACAGAAGCGTGACCACTGCCGTTGTCATCGGGGTCGTGCCAGAATTGATTTGTGTCGTTAAGATCCAGGTTGTCATCTGGGCTGATAGCAACAGGGTCAAGATTTCCGCCTCCACCATTGAGAGAATCGCCTCGATAATCAGTATGGTGAGGTACTCGCAGACCAGATCCTGCTGTTCGTGAGTAAGAGAAAGTACCGCTCTCACTCTTGGAGATGGCATCCATAAGCTCAGTCTGCATGCGTCGCTCATCTTCCGTCATCTCAAAGGGGAAATGGCCACCGAGATCAGCGATGGTGTTCATCATCTCCTCCTGCTGCTGGAGCTTAAGATGCAGCATCCACATGAGATCTCGGGTCCAGCTGACAGCGCCGTTGAGGATATCACCCTTGTTGGGTCCTTTATCCTTGTCTTCGATGGGAAGGCCAGTCGTAATATTACCCGCGCTGGTCCCAGTAGCCCTTCGGGCGCCCGGTCCAGCGAGCCCCGAAGTTGCCTGAGTTGGGCTAGAAAGTCCAGTCAATGAAGGTGAGAGAGGAGTTCCATTCTGGATCAATTTTCGGATCTTCTCGTCCTCCAGGCGATGCGTGGGCACAAGTCTGCTAAGATCCTGGATCCTCTCATTGATGTTATCTCGCCGACGGCGCTCGACAAGGTTGTGAGATTCCCGGCGGCGTTTCCTCTTCATCTCTTGGGATGAGACAGCATTCGAGGCAACACCAAGCTTGGCAGGCATTGAGGTGCCGCCCTTCATCATGACCTCACTGATCTGGTTCATGCCTTGCTGCATAGGAGAGGAGAAGCCCGAGTTGTAAGAAGCAGGGATGCTCCCAGCCGGGGTGTTGAGCCACTGACCGTTAGCTGATTTCATGGCTTGACCGCCAAAACCGGGGGACTCTTGCGATCCGATGGTCATTCCGTGGAGGGTGGCGGTCTTGGGGGTCATTGGAGACATGGGACTACGGCTATTGGATGTCTTTCGCTGCATCTGCTGCGACATGCGGGCTCTGGCCTTGAGGTAGTTTGGATCGTTGCTATCGGCATTCATTGCACCGGCCAGAGGGGACTCAGAATAGGAGAGAGGCGAGTGCAACGAGGTGCCCAAGGAGTGCCCTTGCATCTGGCGATACTGCGGGTTGAAACCGGTGTTAAAGGGGCTCTGGATAGGATCTCCATCAGGAGTACTTGAGTAGCCGTTCATATGAGATTGGTCGATTTGCAGACCAGAGTTGCGATGGGGGAAAGCATTCTGAGAGAAGCCCATATTTAGTCCCGAGAAATCTTGACCTTGACCAGGCAATCCGGACTGGGCACTAGGAGGTCCGTTAAGTCCGTCGAGAAGCTCATCATCATCGAACATAGCAGAACTGCTCGAGAAGCCGGCACCATTACCAGAGTTTGAGTTGAAGTTGTTGAACGAAGGAGAGTATCCACTGGACATGGCGAGATCGTTTGGGTCGATACTCGCCCCGCTGTGGCCGTTGCCAAACTGGTTGAAACCGTGCTGGGCCATTGCAATGATGATGGTAGAGCTGGGTTTTTCGTGGCGATACCGTACAATCGGATGTTGTTGCCCTAACTAGAGGGGGGATGTCGACGAAATATTGCGGGCGTACACCAGTTCGGCTAAGGGCGATGGTACGTTCAAGATACAAATGTTGAAAACTCGCCTGCCAAGGGTTCGAGTCAGCATCAAGCCAGAAGAGCGCGGAGTACAAAGCGGGGAAGATATGTCGAAGAAAGCCGGCTCTCAGGATGGGAAGTGGACATCCATATATGGAGGTGCCCACCACAGAGGTTACGGCCAGGAGAATGGCGGACGGAGAGCCGGGGGGTTGAGGCTTGGGAAACTGACTCACCAGATAGGCAGAAGTTATTGGCTACAGCTAGGAGACGGAGCAAGAAAGTGTATAGAGGACTATCTGCAGTCCATAAAGGAATCAAGAGTGCCAAGGAAATGAGAAGTAAGAGGCGACCACGTAATGCGTCGTCCAAAGACGGGACAGTCAGAGAAAGATTGTGGGAGAGGTGGATGTCGTGAGTCGGAGAGTCGGAGGGGGTTGAAATGGCGGGCACTGGCTGCGCAGGGCCTCAAGGCGTCCACTAAAGTGGTAAAGACCAGGTACCTACAGGGGGTTAAAGGGTTGGAGGTGGTCCCCGGAGTTGTAGGTACTCTGCAGGCTGTGGAAGTACGGTTGAGGTACTTGGTAACGCACGGGCGAAAAGGTCCAGCTTATCCCTTGGCGCGTACTAGCCCCAGTCCAGTGCTATTAGTAGTGGTCTGGAGACGCTGTCCTGTGTAGTCGTCGGTGCGGAGGCTACGGCGGTCGGGGTAGCGGTTGAGGGGTTCTTTGTCTGAGTCGTAACAGGGGGAGCCGGAATCGCAGACTGAGAAGGGTTGCAAATGCGGTTACGGCCAGGCGAGGTAGGCGGTGAAGAGTGTATGTTCAGGGTTGAAGTGGCTGTTCTTGGAATGGTGAGATGACCAGTCAGCAATGGAGCTTCAGTATGATTGTCTGAGTCGCGGCGTGAGAGATGATGAGGGTGGTTTTGGCTTTGGAGGACACGAAATGTGTGTGGATGCCACCTGAATGAGAGCGGGGTGGGAGAGATGTCACTTGGTAGGCTAATCAGGCGCACCTCGGAGGGGGAAAGTAGGTAATTATTGTGTGAAAGGAGAAATGAGAAATGGGGGAATGGTAAGAGAAGGAAACAGAGAGATCAAGATGACGATATAAGAAGGGGGTTCAGAAAGGTTATGATGAGTCGTCCCGAGAGTGTAAATGCAGCTGCAGAATGCGTATGCAGGTCGGCAAAAGAAAATAGAAGAGAGGGCAAATACATCTTTGTCGTACTCACCAGAAATACTAATAGCACCAAGACGCGCTGAAGGCATGGAAGCAGTTCGCTCTGGTAAGGTTACACAACAGCGTTGTACGTGATGTGAACAAGGCGATGAGTTGAGGAAGATGTCGGTTATATGATGAGTCGAGCGGACGCAGCAGGATAAAGTACCCGTAATAGAGATTGTTGGTGTTGCTTGATCCGAAGATAGTCGTGCTTAGAGGACTAGTGTTGGTCCAGATCGGGATAGCAAGACGCAGGGTTCAGGTCCGTAATGCGGTGATGATGTGAGGCGGCGCAGGCTAGAAGGTTGTCGCGTCCAGCAAACAACAGCTCCCAAGATTTGTAAATGTTGAAGGTTAAAGTAATACTTTTTTCGACGGATGCGTTGCAATTTATTCAAGCGCACAGACAGAGAAAGCAGCAGGCCTCGAGATCTCCGAAGCAGGGTCGCTTGTAGGTAGATACAGAATACTAGTTGGTTGAGATGGCGTCTGGATAGTGTAAGACGGCGGCAGGATCGGATACTTCGCACAAGTGGCTGACGAGATAGGTTAAGATGGGCGTTTCTGATGGGCAGTCCAAGCAGGCGGTCTGGTGTTTTATTTGTATTTATGGCGCCGCGCAAACGGGTTGGAGGGGCCTAGAGTTGAGTACGGGAATGGATAGCACCAGGTGATGGATGATGTTTGAGTGTCAGAATGAGAGATCGAGAGAGGGTGCAGTAAGTGGTGACGAGGAGTCGGTCAAGGGTCTCGAGAGTCCAACCCAGCTTAAACGCTCGGCCGTGGCTAGGTAGTTGAGGGGGGGTACGTCAAGGGACAGAGAGAGAGGTATGGGTGCAGTCGATAAGATCCCGATACGAACGAGGCCGGACACCAATATAAGGGTCTCCCGTCTTTTATTACTCTCACGCAGGTAGGTAGGGGACGACGATCAATATTGAACGGTAGGTAAGGTAGCTTGCGTTTCGGAATGCTAAAGTGGATTTCTCTTCTTGTTCTGATCTTAGCCTTGGTCTCGATAACTGAGCCTTGCTCGTCCTGCTTCTCGTCCCCTGTGGCTGTGCTTACTCCTTCAAATCCGATCCGTATCGATGTCGTTTCCAGGATGTCTGCAAGAGGCCAGGCAAAGAGGTATGCCTTTCTATCACAGCTTCAAGATGAGACCTTCAACTCTTGGCCGCAAGCCAGGAGGCACCCACGTCGCCTATTTTATACTCTCCAAAACAGGCTAAAAATACTAGCCATCACCATCAAGTCAGATGTACGACTTTTATCGTCCTGGGCCCGCCTGACACTAGATAGGTATCAGACGAATATGGAGGCGGTGGTCACTGGTCCCATTGTGGTTGTATGCAAACCGGGCTTGGACTTGGCCACAGAACGAGAAAGTTGGCGGTAATGGTGGCCGCGACGTCCTTTTGCTATCTCGTTTCAATACTTGGATTTTGATACTAGATAGAAGAGTCAAGAGAGGGTGTGGATGCGACTGTGTGTGTGGGCGCCAGGCTGAACGTGACTTGAGATTTAAGACACCAAGCCTAACCTATCCACTGTTGGACTTTGAAGTCTCATCGGGAGTTGTTGCATGCAATCGTATCCCCTCCCCAGAGTTCTTCTCCAACGCTTGGTCATGCGCTGAAGCTTTCCCATCCTTCTCCCTTCACCTTGGCCACGCGCACCGGTTTAAGAACACCATCTTTTGGTTCGCTTGTTACAAAATATTCCGACACGAGTGTTTCTCGTAGGGATTATAGAGCGGAGTGTTTCGAAGTAAGAGTCAACTTTCCGTCAGCCTGATGGTATCTATCATAGAAGCTAGAGCGTGAGAGTGAGGCTGGGATTCAAAGTGGCTGCCTCTGCCTTGCCTTGAAGCAACCTCGTCCCTCTCGATTAGTCCCCTACGGATCGCGTCCGGCCCTCTACGGTCCGCTCCTCAAGTAGGTAGTACATAGACATACTGGAGCCCGTCTGTTCCGCCCGCTCCTCTCCCGCATGAGCTTATAACAGTTACTGAATAAAAGAGTCTTGTCTTCAAGATGATGCAAGTCAACTTGATATGTTGTTGTAAGACCGAACATGAAAAGTTCATTTTGGTTGACGCACTTGTGCGCGCTGATAGACACTCGAGGTTCTGAAACTTCCAAAGGTGCGTCTCAGGCTCTGCTGCAAGGCTCCCATCTCAGCTCAGTTCCAAAGCGCAAGCCAGATGCTTCTCTGTCATGCATGAGCATGATCCTCCCATCCCCGCCAAAAGTGACCGGTCGAGGCTCGGGCTTTTCAATCAATCAAGGACGGGCCGCAAGATGGGGAGCCACAGGTGGCACCAGACCTACCCCGAGGAAGATATCCACAGTCAGTCGGCCAATCATGTAATTAGAAACAGCAGGCAAGGCTTCTGAGAATGGGTGGGATCCTCCAATCCAAGGAACAAACCACACACCTACATACCTACCACCTAACGTAGTGCAGCCCTCCACTATCAACGACGACCAACTTCCCCCGGTTTTGTTCTCTTCTTTGCGCGTAAAATACTCCGGTCGCCTTTTGTCGCACATCTGCCGTCGCTCTTATCGATTGCTTATCCTTTACCGCCCTTACTTCCCATCTTTTTCGAGCGGTACGCGCGGTCGCCTGCCCCCCCCCCTTTGACTTCTGCCCAAGCCCCAAACGACTCGTAGCCTTTCATATCTATCGCTGCCTTGCGCAAACCGGCGTCGTCAGCGACGAGCTTAAGCTCTGTAGGTAACAGATCGCGATGGTCGGCCAGTTCTGTCCATTCTGTCCACTCCATATCTCTCTACATCACGGACACTTGTCGACTGACCGCTATAACCAAGATACCAGAGCTGCCAAGGCACTGCATGTTCCTCTTCCCAATTGTATTGTTAGTCTGATACGAAGCCGCCGTTATCGCGCGCCTTGCGGTTCTCGCCCACCCTCCATCACCATCACGAGACTGAGCCCGAATCTGAACCCGAATCTGAACCTGAATCTACGCCGCACGATCGACGTAGCCGCTCCGACCCTGTCCCGTCGTTATTGAACCCGTCCCTCACGTATCCACCCTGCTGGACCCCGCTGCCGCAATGGCTTCTTCTTCCTTCAGAGACTCTATAAACTCCCTAGGCTGGAGTCGCCGCGATGAGCCTGTAAACACCTCTCAGCAAAGTGGCTTGCTCTCCTCTCTTCAGAGTCTAAATCCATTTCAAGGAGGCAGTGGCTACGTCCGTCTCCCCACCACCGAAAGTGCCGGTGCGCCTCTACCTGCACCCAGTCGACGTGAAGAGGAGGAAGGCTGGTTCGTTCGTAAGTCAACCCCCAGAGGTCCCTGACCCATGGTCGTTCGGCACCCCTGCAGCGGGACATGTGCATTGCATCTGAGCCATGCTCTAGATCATGCATGTGATGCGGATGACATGCCTCGTGGTTAGGAGACACTAACCCGACTGGCAGTTAGTAGATGGGATCGGTTGTTGATCTTTGGTGCTTGTAACCTCGCTGCTGTGGCATGTTTCGTCATCTGCTTCACTCTATTCCCCGTCCTGTCACTGAGACCACGCAAGTTTGTCATCTTGTAAGTCGGGAACCCCTGCCCCATGCTGTCCAATCTGCCCTGCATCGTCCCTTATTCTCCTTGCCGATCCCCGTCACGCGGCTCTTCTCCTGCGAGACCGTTTTGATGTGTGACTCGTTTTGTCCATACTATGATGTCGTAGATTCGGCATGGCAAATTTCAAAATCCCATAATGTAGCTAACACTTGATTGCTCAGATGGTCCGTTGGGTCGTTGATGTTTTTGGCATCATTTGCCGCTGTTATGGGGCCTATGAATTATGTTTATCACCTTCTGTCGACTCCCCGACTGCCGTTTACTGTGGCGTACTTTGGCTCCATTGTCCTGACACTTGTGTTTGCCTTGAAGGTGAGTCGATGAATATCAATATCAGGCATAAGCTTTTCCATACTAACAGACCTATAGCTTCACAGCACAATTCTAACACTGTTTTCCGCCCTTGTTCAGCTAGCTTGCCTGCTCTGGTATCTGATCAGTTATTTCCCCATGGGATCTACTGGCCTACGCTTTGCTACATCGTTTGGTGCAAGACAAGCAACTGCCTGGGTGTCGGGCTAGAAACAGCCATGAGCTTGGTAGCACTGGTATTTTTTTTATGCAGCCAAGACTCTTGTTAGAGCTGTTTCGCTACTCATCTGTGAGTGTATATACTACTGTATATCAGTTGTTTGCTTGGGTTTGTAATATTATCAATAATCAGCCGTGTCATCATGGCCAGGGCGCAAAAAATGGACTGATTACTGTTCTTGCAAAGATGCATGTCTTCTTGAATTATGAAAATCTACTTGTCCAATAAATTATCTCTATGGCATGTTGAACTTGTACTGTAGACTTGGTGAGTTGAGCAAGCTTGATAGCTCATATACAGCACTTGGTAAAGTCCTCTAGGTTCCATGTAGGGCTAACACTACGGCAAATTGTATCAACTCCTCAGGCCTTGTGTCTGAGGAAGTGGGGATACTAAGTATAGAATAAACTTTACATCCACCTGGCTACCTAGATAGGTAGTTATCCTGATAAATAAAGCTTTACCTTATGGCTTCTATTTAGGTTTCTTTGCCTGTCACAGCCACTGACTGCATGGTCGTGACAGCAAAGGAGATTGTGTTAGTAAGCAGAGTCAACCATCCCGAAAAGGCAGCCCGTCTGGTGTTGTGTCCAATGAGCGGCTGGCGGTTGAGCGGCACCCTCGGCTTGTAACCTCGAGAAGGGCCTGGGGATCCCCACTTGTAACCACTCGGATGATTGAGAGCATGGTTGTTTTGAGCATGTGCATTTCCTCCTCTGGAACGGAGAGAGATTTGGCGGATGAGAGCCTCTAGGGGTTAGTTGCTCATAGTTTGCATGTGTTATTAGGTTTGTGTGTATGCCGATAATAGAACAACATATCAGAGTCACGGAAAGAAGAGTTGCCGTATCATGATGCCGAAAAGTAACGCGTTTCGTCCAACTTTGTATTACTCGCTTAAGAAATAACAGTTCCGTTGTTTCCTGTTGGTGCATGATAACAAGCATTATGATTTCGGATGTCTGATTGTTTGCCCCGTAGTCATCCTATACTTACTGACTGTCTCACTGAGCGCGAGCCGGTGAGTGAAGCTGTGTCCTCGGGCCACATGAGGATGGACATGTACTCTGGAGTTTATCATCTGTCCACCAGCTTATTACTTGCATGCCGAAAACGAAACTACTGACTGATCTGCTTAATTCTCGCTTGGCAATGCGACGGTGGATCAAGGTCGTACTTGACGTTAGCTTCAATCACGGCGCATTTTAAAAACAGTGATTTGAAAAGCAAGGTCGAGGCAAACTCTGTTTCCCATCAGCTTCTAGAAATAACACCAAATGCCCTGATTCGATCCCATCACACATTGCATGGGTTCCCCTCCATATCCCCGATTGTTACTATGTATATCTGGAACTTATTTTACCACCATGCTTCGTGTACATGGCCAAGCCATCTTGGATACCGGAAGTTCGGTCGCTGCAATTTGTGGGTGTAATAAATTTAACCGTTTTGCATGATAATGGGTGCTTCGTAGAAATTGGGAGGTATCATTGAAAACACCTCATGAACTCTTAACACTGGGTAATGAATGACAGGGACGTGACGCCTGCATCATACTTCCAACTCGGCTGGTCAATCAGCTCGAGAAGGATCATGGCAAAAACTCACAGGGCCATTGTGACCATAACATTAGCAGTGACACTGGTGAACATGCACTTTACGGTTTATATTCGCGCATCTCCACCCTATCACGGCCGTCCGGGTTCCGTTGACGGCCTTTGCCAGGCCTCGTCCGGGGTCCCGGGTTCATGACTACTCCTAGCAATGACTGCGACTAGGCTGGACCCGAGTCTCGAGAGGCGGCGCAATACGAATGCATTGGATTGCCCTGAATTCCACTGGAAGATTACCTCGAAAACCTTTGGAAGGCTCCGAGTCAGTGCTGCCTAAAAAACAAAGGCCCGGCCATAGGTGGCGCTCAGGCTGCACAAGGCCTACCTAGGTAGGTACATATCTATAGTAACAATGCGCTGAATTAGGTACTGTAAGTTCTGTCACGCATCAGTCAGTGACCTGCATCCAATTGTTTCTCTTGCTGGGATCAGGGCTATGTGGCTATCTCTCTTTTGCGATGGAACAAGAACTTACAATCACTCAATTCAGAAAACAAAGAGGGAAAGAACAAAAGAACAAATAAATACATGACTGATTGTACCTACCTATGTACTAAGGTAAGGTAGTAGGCTGGCGTGACCTAGGTAGAGAGAGAAAAAAACAGTAGAGTGGGAAAGAAAGAAGCATCGCTCGGCGCACTGGTACCTTTTCTATCACCTAGTTGCAGTACATTTGCATGGTACCTCCCGCCTGCAGACCTGGAAGAGGGGGGAAACCGCAAGGAAAAAATTTATTATTCACACAACGCAAAAAATACCCTCCGGTCTTCTTTTCCCCATTCTCTGGTCCCGTGTGCCCTCTTTTCCTGTAAACCACAACTCGTTTGTCAGCTCAATTCTCCAGAATTGAAGTATCGCTGCCGAATATACTTGTCCTTGTTTATTCCCCTTTCTCCCTCCTTCACACCCTTGGCTTGTACTTGTACTCGCAATTCAGTCCAGTCGAGGTTCCTTCTCTACAACCTCTACTTTCTACTCATCCATAACCCCGCCATCTGGGGTTTTGCGCTTTTCACCCGATTTCGTCGTGACGAAGAGACCAGCAATATTCTCAGCTTCGGTTTGGTTCTGGTTCTGATTTACAGTTCCTTGCCCTCGAGAATCTACCTGTCTGACCCAAGCACTGCTACTGTAACCGTCAAGGATCAACCGCAGCACAGAGCAGGCATTCTAGCTTCACTGCCTCGAAATTCTCGGTCGACCTGGCCTCTTGCTTTTTAACCCTCCTCTTTTCCTCGCGAAAAATCTCCGCCTCCTCTCCCAGGCTGTCATTTTTCGATCAAGCAAACGCTATCTGATACAACAGAATCGTTCCCTTGTCCTCTTGGAATCTCTGAATCGATTTATACCCGGCGTTCGCGCACAATTTGCTCAAGGCTTTTCCACAATCAAACCTGAAGCTCTCGGTTCAACGAGAACCTTAACCTCTTCTGCACCCACTTTTTCGATTCGTTATCCCGATCACCGACTCGCTGCTCGCGCCCTCATCGTTTGAGGGTTCACAAATAGCGACTGTATTGCACATTGGGTGCCCTGCGCCTCTCCAGTGTGTGGAGGGGGTTGAGAGACATTCTGGGATTTTCTTATCCCTCGAGATATTCTTCACCTCTGCTGGTGGTCCTAGGTGAAAAAGGCACCTTTGGCTCACTGTTTTCATCCTGTCTAACACGGTAAGCCTATACCATACGGCTTATTCTAACATGAGTCCCTCAGCAATCGCCGAGTCCAGCGATATGGCCACTCAGTCTACATTTTCTTACGCGCAAGCTGCGAAGGGCCAGGGCACTACCCCTGCCTCAAATAACGCTGTTTCTACTGACGCAGCCGCTCCCGCTCCGGATGCCCAGGTTCCTGTAGCTACTTCCGATGCCGCTGCTCCCGTGGCCGACGCGAAGACGGTTGCGCCTGCCGCTGAGCAGACCGACGCCTTCGAGGCTCCTGAGAGGACGGAGCCCCGTGCGGCTGCTCCTGAGAAGCAAGACTTCGAGAGCGTTCCCGGATCTGAAAGCGATGCCCGATCCGAGTCGACACAAAGCAGACGAACCGAGTCGAGGCGTGATGACGATTCTTCAAGGTTAGAGCGTCCGTGGCGACGTAATGATAAGACCCCAAGGTCATCAAGCAATGCTACCGGGTCTGTTGATGAGCAGGACTCCCGAAAGGCTAGGAGAAGTAAGAAGGGCAAGACTTCCGAGAAGCAGTCCAGTGAGCAGACAGCAGACAAGGAGCAGGAAGCTACCCCCGAGCCAAAGATCGAGTTATCTGAAGCGCCCATCCCCAGTGTCAACATCTGGCACCAGCGCAAGGAGGCTCAGCAGGCAAAGTCTACCAAACCTGCACCCACACCCGTTGAGGCTACAGTAAACGGTACTGCAGCCCAGAAGGCTGATGAGAAGTCACTGGGCAAGGCCGCTGAGGAGTCTACTTCCACGCCTCACACGAATGGCGTAAAGTCCCAACAAAAACCAACAAGCGCTACCCGACCGGAACGAAATGGCCCCCGAGGTTCGCGGATAACTGAAAAGGATGGCAAAAGCGAAGTCCCTCCGTCTGTTGAAGATTCTACGGCATGGCCCACTCCCGAGACAGCCATCACTGCTATCAAGGATGATATCAAGAAGAAGACTGTTGAGAAGACCCCTGAGAGATCAGATCGCTCCGACAAGGATAGCCAAGAGGATGGTAGCTCATCCAAGCCCCGACAGAAGTGGGTGACTTATGACTATGTACCCACAGTAAGCTTCGAAACCCAGCTTCCTCAGATGCGTGGCTCCAAGCCTCGCGGGGGTGCTCGCAGCGGCCGGGATGGTGCTGCCCGCGCCACTACCAACGGTATCGCGGATAAGGCCGCTTCCACTGCGCCTGGAAACAAGTCCAACGATGTCAAGCCCCGGGATGTCACCAACAACGCTGCATCGCAATCGTCCGCGGCTAAGCGCGGATCAGTCGATGCTGCCAGTCAGAAGAAGGCTTCAGCCAACATTGGTTCTGACAAGACTAGAGATTCTCCTGCTCAACCTTCGGTGAGTAATATCTAACAGTGCTTTTTTGGCCAGGAGGATCCACGATTAGCTTTGCCATTTCCATAACAAGTCAACTAACAATTTTCGCACAGGAGACCTCTCAGACTTCCCGAGATCGGCCCGAGGGCCGGGGTGAGAGAGCCCGGGGTGGCTATCGCGGACGAGGTGCTCACCACGGCAATGCTCAAGGTCAGCACCAACACAGTGCTTCTGCGTCTGGATTCCATGGTCAAGGCGCTGGTGCTTCCCGCGCTCAGGGGTATAGTCCTCCACTACGACAGGGTGGCCATGGTGGCATATTTGCGCCTCCCACTCAGCGAGGCCGTGGAAACCGCAATGGCGCTAACAACTTTCATCGCATTTCACTCCCGAATGGTAGCTCTCGCATGCCTGCTGTTCAAGCTCAGTTCCCTCCTTACGATTACTCTATGGCGCCCATGGCCGGCATTCCTTTTCAACCTAACCCTTACTGGGACAACATGCTTGTGCCCGTGCTCAAGAGCCAGATCGAGTACTACTTCTCTATTGAGAACCTTTGCAAGGATATGTACCTTCGACGGCACATGGATTCACAAGGTTTCGTGCCTCTTCACTTTATCACTGCCTTCAAGCGTATGCAGGAGTTGTCGGCAGACATGAACTTTGTTCGCGCTGTCTGCGAGGATTCCATCGAAGTGGACTACGTTGTTGGCGATGATGATGGCGAACGACTACGTCGTCGAGAGGGCTGGCAGAAGTTCGTTCTGCCCATGGATGAGCGCGACGAACTGGCCCGCAACAAGGGCCCGCTGCATCTGACCTTCAAGAACCGAGCTTACAACTACCCCAATGGCCAATTCAATGGAATCCCTCCCATGCCCTACGGCACACCTGCATACCCTCATGACCCTTCCTTCCAGCAATACGTACCGCAAGATGTCAATGGTGTTGTTCCAAATGGCACTACCCAGCTCTCAGCCGAGGTTCCCGACTTTTCCCCTTCAGGAACTGTTCCTCTGGTTGGTCCGAAGGGTGAGCCTCAAGTAGCCCCAGTTGAGGCTTTGGTGAACGGCCACATCGAGAAGGCTGCGCCACTTACAAATGGCGTGCATGTTGGCGAGGCTCAAACAAGCAGTTCGTAAGCTATGTCTCTAGAAATGGAGGTGTAGCTTATGGGGGTGATGATAGGTCATGTTGGAAGCTACACCCCGTACGCGGGGCACGTTTAAGGGCGAGGTGCTGCCACATTCTTGACGTGCTCGGCACGCATTTACGCGTCCCAAGCTCTTTTTTCTTTAAAAAAAAATTGTTGATGATCTCAGGCTGCCACTTATAGTTGGCTTGAAACCCGTCACACGCTGCGGCGCTGTGTCGAATATGGTCTGATTGGCTCAAAGGTCTACGGCGGAACGGTTGTATGGAGCCTTCGAGGATTCTTCACCCGGCAAGGGGTATTCCCAACTCCAGTGGAAAGAATCCATTTTTGCTTTGAGCTGAAATATCAGAAGTTGCCAAGGCTAGGTAAGGTAGATGTAAGCTACCAGTCTTATATACCCGGTTGAGTGAGCAGTGACGGACTGCTAGCAAGGGGCAAGGAGAGGAATTAAGGAACATGACTGGCTCGAATGCCTAATCTACTGATCTTTTTCGGGGGAGGGGGCGTCTTACAAGGATGGTGTTTTGTTGACAAGTGCGAAGGCGTCGGCGACATATTGGAAAGACATGCAGGCCCTGTGCATTTCGGCTTACAACTACTCGTTACTAGGCCGGGATTTGTTGTAGGGGTAGCTCGAGGGGGTTGAAAGATAGATGTCACCATGATTATAGCTATACCGGCCAAGTGGAAGTCTACAGGATGAATGGATGGCTGACTATGGAGATATTGAGGGTTATTGAAGCAGGAGGAAGAAAAAGACATGGAGGAAGAAAAGCAAGCACAAGCATGCATGCATGATATTAAGCCACGGCACACGGATTTTTCTCTCGACTTGCATCTGGAAGGGGTTAAAGGACGGTTTTTTATCTTTTGGTTGTTGGTTTTAGGTCTGATTTTATTCACCAGGGATTTGATGCCAAGGTAGATGGGACTCTCCAAACTTTGCTGAATAAGGCGTTTCGCCGATTGTATTATTATAGTTAGTTTGCCGTTAAGGAAAAGCAAAAAAAGGTCGACAGGCGTTGTTTGTGTTTTGAAGCTGTTGGGTCTGGCTCTTTGTGACATTCTCATTGCTTTAGATGTGAACCTCGACGATAGTTCAGTTAAAGCTTCTTAATGCGAAACAAAGTATAAGCAAGACACGAGCGACATGATTCGACATTCAGTGAGATGTCATTAGTTGCAGTTCTAAGGCGACAGAATTATGTATGTGTGTGTATGTATAAACTTAAGCAAGTCATCAGCTGTCAAAGTTTGCTAGTTTCCATTTCATGTCGTCATGATATGGTGGTGGATTCATCATGTTGGCGGGGTTGATGGGCCGCTGTCTTGTAGCGTGCCTTAGGGTAGGTCCGAATTGATGGCAGTTGGATCATAAGTATAGCCATGATGAGATGGTAATGGCTGTTCTATTGCAATTTATATTCTTTATTCCTTTCTCTCTACTACTATCGTCGCTGTATAATAGTTAGTTTAATTAGGGTATCAGTATTTATGTCCAGCTACTGTATAAGTAAGCTGTTGCTGCTGTGCCCTATACTATAGTTTACATTGTATCCCTCTGGTTACCTCTGGCAAGACTAAAACAAAGAAACAAGCTGCGTTGTAATTGTCACTACTGCTATAGCAGACTGCTCTGTCAGGGCAGATCTTCTATGACATAAAGCACGAGGAGAATACCTCCATGGCGAAATAAGGGTATGAAGGCAAACAACGAACGAGACCGCATAGACAGTCACATACTATGCTAGGTAACTATGTAAAACGCCGGGAAGCTTTGGTGGCTGGGGGCTTTTGCGAGCCGAAATCGACCCGGAAAAATGGAGAACAAATTCAGCTGTCAAAGAGTCCCTTGATGAATGGATGCTGTAGTTGCAAAGTAGGGGGTAGAGGAGCTGGGTTCAAATGATGCCAGGCATGAACGCAGGATAGGGTAGATGAATCGAGATACTTGTGGGTTGTTTGTTGTGATGCAATTGAGGTATCACCACTTGACAATCTATCTAACGCCAAGTTTCGATTACAGAAAGAGTATGGCAATAAAGTAATTCTATTTTAGGTGGACTTTGTGCAAGATTTTAAGTATTCTCGTGATAGTGTTCTGTATGTAAGGTATGTATGTAACCTTATCGAGCAAACCCCCGCCCGCTATTTCATAACCACCCTTCTCTTGGCTGAGTGCTGTCCAACTCACCTAACCCACGAGATATCTCATCGGTGATTAAAACAAGGGAATACCTTGAAAGATTCGTATTGATTAGAAACTGGGGTTTGTTGTTTTCTACGTGGATCAAGTGTGGAGTAGAGTGATATAGACGAAATACACGGCAACTCCAACGGCCACAAATATAATAGAAAATGAAACCCAAGGCGACTCTGTTGTTGACAATACACGAATTGTTTCGTGCTGTGATCTATACAACCTGTGATATTTTAAGGGCTTGTTTTACAGACGGAGATTCTGAGTCACGGTATGCCCGTGGCGCGATAAAAAAGCACCATGATGGTTGGTGATCACAGCAACAGATCATGGTAGTGAGGCCATTGTGAAGAACGAAGCAAATCTCACATGTCCAAGCCCAAAGCATGATGCAATCGGGCCTGGTGACCGAAGCCCAGGTGCGGGGCCGTGCGGAAGATGCTCTCACATTGCAGCGACAAGGTGAAGCTATCGTCAGAATCTGACCGTCGGCGTATGAGCGTACCATACTCACCGATGAATCGGCGGCTGGGCACCAAGAAGAAGGATGATCGAGTGGGGTGGTGGTGCCTTGCAGGAAGCAACTCCGTATAGATGAGAAAGCTTGGAGTTCTCAAAGCCGGAGCAGGGGTCTAGAAAGATGCCCAAAGAGGGAATGCTAGAACAAGACCTGCAGACCCGGTTCGATCCACTACGTCACTTTGATATCTAGTTAGTTTACCGGTGATGACAGACTTCTTCTTCTTTTTCTTTCTGTTTCCTGCCCCCCGCCCTCTTGCTCCCTAGCGGATTGCGGGGATTGAAGACTTGGTGGTAGTATACACAAGATATTTCTATACTTGTCGACACTAGAAGTTGGCGGAATAGAACTTCCGATTATTATACGATTAAAGGTTTTTGTGTTAAAAGGAAACCCCCACACCTCCGCCCCCCATAAAAAAAGAAAAGAAAAAAACATAGAAGGGATCGACATAAATTCAGTTTCCTGATGGTTCAACGCAAGATCAATTGGGTGACTCCTATTCCCGTGCCGTGTAAGTGACCTTCTCCTGCAAGAGAAGCTTCCAAACTCTGCTCCAAATCTCGATAGAACTTTTTTTTTGGTTACCGTGTCATGCCCATGTGGGGCCGTACTAGGATTTTGACTAAGGGATCTGCACACAGGGTTTCACTCACACTATTTTTTGGACTTTGACGTTGCAGATATTTAGTCTCCCCTTGATGGGACAGACAGGGAAAACTCAAGTTTAACTGCAGAATGATAATAAATCTCATCATTATGAATATTTCATAAATTTTCCTCGTCTCCTCAGCTGAGTGCCTCGTCAAGTTAGCACCAGTTGTTTATAGCCACGGAGGCGACTCGGATTTGCGATTTCGGTCCGTGGAGAAATATCACGGTAAAAACAAGCATTTGCAAAGTTTTTTTTTTTCGGAAAGAATACATATATACGTACCTACAAAACTCCGGAGCAAACCTCCCGTCGGCTCTGGGGAAACATAGACGGCAAGGCTGGTATCAATGCTTGTATTCTGGAGCCCTTGACGTCAAGCTCACTTAACCAGGGCCACCTAATGGTGGAGATTGCTCCCAAACAGACAGAATACAGTATACAATGGCGAAGCAAACCATTTCATCATGATGCCAAAACGTAGGAGGACCGAGTATGAAGAGCATAACAATTAGTATAAAGGCAATCCGCTCGCTGCTACAAATATGCAGGCAGAACTTGGCCATACCTCTCCAGCTGTACTTACTATCCATCCACCTATCCCTTTCCTCAACTCTCCATCATCAGTCATCTTCAAAGCAGGAGACTGAAAATACAAACGCACCATGTCCGCCCAAATGGACAGGGCTCTATCAGCTGTAACAGCCAAGCCTGAGCTCGGAACCGACAGGCACGAGGCTCCCTATCTTAATCAAGATGGCTACGTCGACTTCAAGCCCGGGGATCTCGAGAACCCACGAAACTGGTCCCCGGCGCGAAGATGGCTCGTCACATGCGTAGCCGTCTTCCTCGCCATGAACGGAAACTTTGCATCAAGTATCTTCTCAGGTAGCGGCGTCTCCGTCTCTGAAGAGTTTGGAGTCTCAGAGGTTGCTGCGGGTTTGGCCACCACCATGTTTCTCCTCGGTTTCTGTGCAGGACCGTTTGTCTTTGCACCTCTCTCAGAATTCTACGGGCGTCGTTGGATTTTCTATATCACGTTTGCTGTCTACATGGCATTCAACTTTCTCTGTGCTTTCCCCACAAGCTTTGGTTCGCTTCTCGTCGGAAGATTTCTGGCTGGGGTTTTCATCTCCGCGCCTCTGAGCACCACTCCTGGTGTCCTGGTCGATCTTTGGGATCCCATCGAGCGAGGAAATGCCACTGGAATCTTTAGTCTGGCTTCTTGGGTTGGCCCCTCACTTGGACCTGTGGTCTCCGGCTTCGTCCAGCTTAAGAAGACCTGGCGATGGGGCATGTACTCCGTCCTCTGGCTCGGAGCGCTGTCGCTGGTCCTCATGTTTTTAATCCCCGAGACGCATACACCCTCTATTCTTGCAAACAAGTCCAAGCGAGCTCGCCAGTCTGGAATTCCTGGCTATGAGAATGTCATTTCCGAGGGAGAGAAAGACAAGCCCTCGCTGGGCCATGTTTACAAGCTGGCACTTACACGGCCGTGGATCCTCATGTTCGACTTGATCTCTCTTCTCTGCTCCGTCTACACCTGCATCGTATTCACCCTCCAGTTCATGCTCTTCAGCATCTACCCTATTGTCTTCCAGCAAATGAGGGGCTGGAACTATGGCGTCTCTCAGCTACCCTTGCTCGGACAGGTTGTTGGTGCTGTTCTCGGAGCCATCGTCATCTTTGTCGACAGCGAGCGACGGAGAAGCAAGGACAGAGCTGGCAAGATACTACTCCCAGAGGACCGACTTCTCATGGCTATGTTTGGAGGTGTTGCGTTCCCCATCACCATGTTCTGGCTTGCTTGGTCAGGCAACTACAAGTAAGTCTCAATTCCTCATCTTTTTGATATGTAACAGCAGCTCACAGTCAACAGCGAAGTACCCTGGATTGTCCCAACTCTTGCAGGCACATTCCTTTCTGCCGCTCTGATGCTGGTCTACGTTGCCATCATCAACTATCTAACCGACACCTACGCTCAATACGCAGCCTCCGTCATCGCTGCAAACACTGTTGCTCGTTCCGCCGGTAGCGCCGCCGCTCCTCTATTCACGACCCAGATGTTCACCGCCCTTGGTGTCGGTGGAGGAGGATCCCTTATCGGAGGCGTCGCAACTCTGCTGGCATTTATCCCGTTTGTGTTCTTCTGGTACGGTGCCCGCATCCGTAAGAAGAGCAAGTACGCCCTCGTCGAGCGCGAGGACATCGACAAGATGGACGAGGAGGCCGATCCCACAGACTATGGTGTCCAGCCCGATGAGACCCAGCATACTGGTGAAATCTCCCAGCCGACGACGCGGGATGTTCGCAACGGAGATGCATGATTTATGACATTCTATGAAGATTACTTGTGCCAGTTTGTTCTTCACGTTATGATTGTTCTTAAGCGCAACCTTTTTGTGGTATTAGGCGTTTTTCTGAGGCGGGGATTTGGATTTAGAATAGAAAAGGAGTTTGGTTCATGTAATAATAATGTCTGTAGGAGATGGGCTTTTTAGAGTGGTGTTGGAAGCTGCAAAACCTCATACATTAGCAAATATTAGCATTTTCAACCTCGGAGCTTGAGTATCTGTGAAACAATCCGCAATCTACTGCTTGCGGTTCTGACTTGAACAGTATTGGTTCAATATTGAGTGCCGTGACCACAGGTGCCCAGTGATTTCCATTGAAGCAGAACGGATCTTGCGAGAAGAGATAATCTTAGGGAAAGAGATATAAGTAGGCATTAGTACAAGAACTAATCTCGTCTAAAAGCCAAAGAAATTCTCAAGAGGGAATGTTTAGATTGTTGAGTGTCTTTGTGATTCAAATGGTATTCGAACATGGCAGGTTGTCTCCTGGACGTGTGTACACTATGAGTCTTCGCAGCCGAGCATTAGATAAGCCAGGACTTGGAAGCATTCGGCAGTTCTTGATTTGACTTCCTACTGATTTCCATCCACAACTTGATTGAACGTCAAGCAGAAAGTCAGAGGCACATGGTGTTGACCAAGAACACGTCAAGGTGATACAGCTTGCGCGGATACTATATGTACATTGGCTAGGTACGGAGGAATAGAAGTACAATGTGGTATGTGGTATGTGGTACGTGGTACTACCAATTGGCCGACACAACGATCCGTAAGGCTGAATGATCTTTGGCTGCTCGGGTACTATCATATCTTGGTGCTCAGCAGAGGAACAGGTTCAACTGAGGCATCTCGCGACTACCGAGCAGCCACATAAGCGAAACGGCGTGGCGGGTGCCAAGGAGTGGCTGAGGCGGTCATGAACTCTCATCAGCAGGCATCACTTATTGCGTCACATGCTGGAGATGTCAAACATGGGATGGTGTCAGGGGATCGGATAGTTTAACCTCCCGCCCGGCTTGGGCCTGTCTTGTGCTTGGCCGTTATATTAGCGGCTCGCCTATCCCGAGCTTCGCAGAACGGCAAGTGTTTCTAGAAACAAGAACTCAGCAGAGTGGCAAATCGATTCGAGGATTATGCATGCAGGTAAACCACCCTGGTAAGAGGTACAGTTGCACGGGCTACGGCATGGTCATCCTATCGATAAACGAACTCCCGAGCCTCATTCAGAGCTTCGAAAGTGAGATACGGGGAAAGAGATTAAGCTAGGCCATGGGACCGGCCAACCAACGATCAAGATGACGATGTCAGTCAGTCGAGAGCCTCACTTGGAACATTTGTCCACCGGGGTGCTGAATTAGCAGGGTAGACCCGGGCCCGAGGACACGGAGCATCTGATGGACTTGTCTAAATGTCTCAACTACCAAAGAAAAGATGGAAGGACTCTTGCTAAATAGGTAAACAGTTGAATCACGCATTTCTGGGCATCAGTTAATCGCTATATCGTGTTCGGCGTTACCGGGCATTAGCATATGTCCCAAGTGGAAATAGATGCATAAGTCCTGTGCTGAGGAGCTGGGCTGGGCTGTGCTAGAAATGCCCAGCTAGAACGCCCAGTACCCCAAGATGGGAATCCCTGTCAGATAGCGTCAGCGCTGTGTCAGGACCCCTCATTACGTCGTTGGTCTTGCAGGGGAGGGGGGGACGTGAGGAACTGCAAATTGTCGAATGACGACGGGTGCCTTTTGTTAGCAGGACAGCCTGATCAGCAGAGTAAATCATAGCATAGTATAGCACATAAGGCAACTACCTAGGTAGGTGGGTAAGTACCTACTTGCCTAATTATTTATCGTCAAGGTTTCAGAAATAAGCAGGGAAAGACGTGCACTTGTATCTGTTGCTGCCTTCCGTATCCCATTGATGCCCATTCATCCACCATCCACACACCACATCCACAACCAACCTAAGCAGGTTCGGCCTTGTCCACTAGCACTTTGCTCCTGCCGCCTTAGCCCACTTTGTCGCCCTTGTAACCTTACAGTAAGGGGAGGGAAGTTGACAAAGGACCCTGTTTTGCTTGTGGCTGGGCTCTCGCTTCTTCCATTTCTTGATCTGCTCCCCCGCCACATTCTCCTTCCTTTTCTTTCTTGCATCTTAAACTCTGCATCCAAACAAAGTCAGATATTTATCTGCCTTGTGAGCATTACCCGATTACAAAACCAATTCAAACTGCCTATCTATACAACTTGCGTCAACCGATATATCCCCATTGGAGTATAGCAGGAAACCCCCACAAATACCTTCCTCATGGCAAACTACGACCCGTACGAACGGGACTACACTCGCCGCTATGTGCGGGAGGAACGCCGAGAAGATCCCCGTTATCTTGATCCTCGAGACTCGTTCAACTCAAAGACTCATCGGGAGATTATCCCTCGCGGGCGCGAGGATAGTGATCTGTCCATCGAAGAAGTTCGCCGTGATTTTCCCCCTCCCGGTACTCGTGACATCCGTCGCGCCCGATCAGCTGGGCCTGAATACTACGAAGAGGAAATCGAATATCGCCGTGGATATGATCCTCGTGATCGCGACTATGACCGCCGTTCCCGCCGAGGCCCTGCCAGCACCTATTACGATGAGGACGACCGCAGACACAAGCCCAAGAGTGGTATGTCGAAGAACGAAAAGATCATTGCTGCCGTCGCCGGAGCTGCCCTTGCTGTAACTGGTAAGGAATTGTATGATCGCCGTGAGGCAAAGGAGGACCGCAGTGAAGTTCAGCGCAACGCTCTTTCGTCCGCTGCTCTTGCCGGAGTTGGCGCCCTCGCTGCCTACCAGGGCGCCCAGTTCTACAACAAGCAACAGGCCAAAAAGGACCAAAAGGCCAACATGATCCTTCAGCATGGCCGCGACGGTTATTACAGTGATTACTACTCGGACGAGGATGAAAGTCCTCGAGAGAAGAAGGGTCACAAGAACTTCCTCGAGAGCGCTATTGCGGCTACTGGTCTAGGCGCTGCCGTCAAGAGTCTTACCGGCGGCGGGGATGATACCAGAAGCCGCCGAGGCGGCAGCCCCTCCAGCGAGCAATCCCGTTCTCGCAACGGCCCTTACAGCGGCGCCAACAAGGTTCAGCAGGCTGCCATGGCCTCCCTCCTTGCCGGTGCCACGGAGGCCTTCCGCGTTGCCAAGGAGCCTGGAGGTTGGAAAGGTGAGAAGACAAAGCGTATCCTTACCGCCGCTGCTGGTGCCGCCGCCGTCGACACCGCAACTGACGACAGAGGAGGAAAGCTGGGCCTAGCAGAATCTGTCATTGGCGGTTTGGTTGGAAACCGTTTGATTCGTGGTTCAAGAAATGATATCGAGGAGGACCGCAAGACTGGCCGCAGCCGTTCCCGTTCGCGCGCTCGATCCAAGTCTCGGAGCGGTGATGGCGGCGGTGGAGTGAGCGGCCTGGCTGCTCTCGCAACTGCCGGCCTGGGCGCCATCGGTGCAAAGAAAGCTCTAGACCGGTCGCGTTCTCGTTCCAGGAGCCGTGGTGGAAGAGGAAGAGGTAGAAGCGCCTCGTACAGCCCTTCTCCAGACCGACGCCGCCGACGCAGCCGGAGCCGCAGCGTCGTCGACAAGGCCCGCAACGGTCTGGCCAAACTCGGCATAGGAGCTGGCGCTGGCGCTGGCGCTGCAGGCGTAGCAGCTGCTGATGACTACCGCCGTCGTGAACAAGATGATTTCAGTGAACGTGGTGGGAGCCGCTCTCGCCGCTACTCGGATGACATGTATGATGATCGGCGGCCGTACGGTAGCAACCGAGACTTTTACGATGATGATCGATCACACCGAAGTAAGCCCAGGGAGAGGCGACGAGGAGGACGTTCAGACTACTCGTCTTCCTCATCAGGCTTGGGAGATTCTGATGATGATGAGAAGCGGGCCAAGAAAATGAGAGGTAAGCAAATTGTCACCACGGGTTTAGCAGCCGTGGCCACTATCCACGCAGCACATGAGGTCTATTCTAGTATGGAGAAGAGAAACGCACGGCACAGAGCCGTCAAAGAGGGACGACTGAGTGAGGGTGATGCCAGGAAGCTCAAGACCAAGGCGATGCTGCAAGACGCGGCGTCAGTCGGCATTGCTGCCATGGGCATCAAGGGAGCCATTTCAGATTTGAAGGAAGCCAGGGACTTGACGCAAGAGTGCAAGCAGTTTAATGCTGAGAAGGCTCGGCGACACGAGCTGCGACAGCAAAAGCGTTTACGACACCAGTCATTGGGTGATGGCAGAAGAAGAGCAGACAGCTGGGCACCTTCGTCTCGACGAGTTGATGGGTACGATTCAGACCTCGAGTACGAATTCATCGACCCGCGAGACTATGCAGGCAACCCTATGAGGGGCAATACCTTTCCCACGGAGCCTTATGGGACAGACTCGTACAGAAGATATCCCAATGGCGGTGGGCCGCTGCCACCTCTGAACTGAAAGCCTGACTGGGCATTGAGCGACACCTCCATTCCTCCTACAACTACGACATCTACAATTATGACTTACGACGAGACGACTACATGGCTCATGAGAATCTTCAGCCCAAGACATGGCAATGTTTTTTTTTTTTTTGGATAAAGGAACAGGCAAATGGAGAGCAAAAAAACTTGAAAGAGCAAGGAACCTGCTAAGAATGTGACCTACTACGCTGCGTGGCGTGTGATTTTGCTGCTGAATTTCCCCTGCATCAGATAGATGAAGCTCATATGCTTCCCCCCCAACCATTTTGTTTCACACATGTACTCAAGACAAAGACTAACGACGATGATTGCATTAGACCATCGCCCATATTGAGCCGGTGAGCCGATCCCTGCATAAACAGGGCAAATCGTGCAAAGCAAAACCCATATCCCGGCAGACCGGCACAAGGGGATGCACCTCCAACGACGAGCTGTTATATGAGTGGGGCGCAATCAAGAAGAATTGGGAGATGGTAGATGGTATGCGCGATGGTGATGGGTGGGAGCGTGGAAATCCTGGCTCGGGAAGAACGGCTTTGGAAAAGACGGAGGGTTGCAGAACACGGCTCGGCGATTGGACGAGCAGGACAGGAATAGGAAAAACGTAAGTCACGTGGGATATGATTGTATACGATGAACAGGCTTTCTTCTTCTCCTTCTTTTTTGCTGTGGATTTTTTGGGTACATCTATTCTTGGTACGCGGTTCTTTAGGGAGGGTTGGCTATGAACCTTTGACCTGGCTCCGTCCCTTGGAACAGCTTGACGAATCACGGCCTATAATGAACGACTATAGTTTATGAGAATCCAATGTCTTTAGTTGTCTTAACCTCATTCACATATAACAAAAGACTACACCAAAAATATATACATGACTCAGGGGTGAAGGTGAATTCTTTGCTTCTTTTTCTCCTACTTTATTATATCCACCCACTATAAAGGTCCAGGCACCAAAGTAACCCCACGACATGCCTTGATTATGATTTCCCGTTTCTGGACCACGCCAAGACGTCATCATGTAGTGACGTCATGCCAAGTAGAAGACAACTCAGCAGTCACACCAGAAAACCAACCGAAACAAGAGTCACGAGCTGTATAAATTTATGCATGTAAAAACGAAAACGAAAACTTTGTCGCGTAAGCCCAAAGATAAGCTCAAGGTGATTTTTGATGTTCTGTTTTGCCGGAATTCAAACGATATTGCAGAGGATGCTGCGTATAGCGGCCAAGGACAGATGAGAGGCTGGCAGCGAATCACATAATATCGTTCGTTCCCGACGATATGGACATGGCAACCAGCGCTTGCGTAATATTATAGTACAGTCAACCACCGCCTACTCGCATTATGCGCCGAGACCAGCGCCTGCTTGCTGCTTCCAGCTCTGAGCCATCGATAAGAGGTTGGATAGGTTGGCGGCCTGCTTGTCGTCGGCAGGGAAGACATAGTCGATGTACTCCTCCCACGAGTCGTCGTCGAGCTTCCTCCGCCTCTTTGTCTTGCGCGGCATCTGCTTCTGCACCGCCTCAATGTCGTCTGCAGAGCCATGCGTGCGCTCAAACGATAACCAGGCGTTGAGCAGCGACACGCATTCTTCCTTGAGATCCCGGTCCCGCATGCTCTTGTGCGCTCGCTTGAATACTTTGCGCGCTCGCGCCTTGGCCTCTTCGCTGACTGGCTGCTCCTCGTCGCCCTCTTCCTCTTCCTCCTCGGGGATGTTGATCTCAAAGTGCGCGTAGCTGATCCAGACCTTGACGTGGTCTGTCTTCTCCAGAAGGCGCTCGTAGAGATCTCGTGTGCGCTCGTACTCGCCCTCTTCTTCCTCAAAGTCAATGTATGCCTTCCACAGCAGCTCAGGCATGTCTAGCTGGTGTTGGTGAACGGCAAGCTCAAAGATGGCGCGTGTGCGGTCCAGATCGTCTAGACCACGCTCGAGCTCTGCAAACTTGATCCAAGTCTGGCAGTTGGCTGGGTTATACTCGATGTGCTTCTCGTACAGGGTACGGCACCGCACAAATTCGAAAAGCTTACGCTCCAAGTCAATATAGCCATTAAAGATCTTGTCCTTTGGACACATTCCGATGGCACGGCCAAGGAGTTTCCGCGCCGCTGTAAGCTCACCCTGTCGGATCTCGAACTGAGCAGCCAAGATCCAGACTTTGGCAAATGTGAATCTCTTGTGTGGGATCAGTCCCAAACATGTGTTGTAAATTTGCCGTGTCCGTTCTACGTCTTGGCCTTCCATCTCTTCCCATATGGCGTAGAAAATCCATAGGTAGATGTACCGTCTCCAATGTCGCTTTTCCTTTGTCGGTGGAACTTGAGCAACAGCCCTCTCATATATGTCTCGGATTCGATCAGCGTCCCGAGAAGTCTCCTCTAGCTTTGCGTAGTCAAACCAGGCATCGTAGTTCTTTGGGTTCTCTTTGATTAGTCCTTCATAGTATACCCTCCTCTTGGACAGCACGACATCCTCCACGCCGTCTTTGTCACCAAACTGCTTCTCAAATGTTGTGTATGCCTTGTGCAAGACCGTGGACCTAGACCGCGGCAAACGGTCAAGGGCGTACTTGTATATCGCACGAGCGCGCTCGTACTCCTTCAGCTTGGCCTCGAACCGAGCATAGGCAATGAAGAGCTTCTCATCAACGAAGTCGTCGCCGAGTGTTTCCACTGCCTCCCCAAAAACTTCCCGCACCTGGTCACTGGTGCCGAATTCCTCCTCAAATTTGGCCCATTTGATCCAATTCCGAGGCTCAGGATGGATCATGGTAAAGGTTCGAAAGATCTCGCGCGCCCGTTCGAATTCGCCGTATCGCTTCTCCAACTTGATGTACGAGCTCCATGCCGCCTCGTCCGGCTGCCACTGCATCCATCGATCAAAGACTTGCCGTGTTCCTGGGACATTACCCAGCATCTCCTCCATGTAGACATACTTGTACCAGAGTTTGTCGACTCGTGGTAGACGCGCCACAGCACGATCCAACAGGTTTCGTGCGTGGTTGATATTCCTCGATTTCATCTCGGCCTCGATGTATCGAATCCATAGCTGTACATTGTTGGGGTGGGCGTCGAGGGCGCGCTCAAAGATGGACCGCGCGCGTGCAAACTCTTTCTGCTCAAGCTCCCATTGTGCGTATCGCATCCAGTTGTTAAGGTTGAGTCGATTGCGTCGCACATAGTCCTCAAACTCCTTTCTCTTTCTGCCCTGAAACTCGTGGAGCTCTTCAAGATCAGCAAATCGTTGGGTCGGTGCTTGAACTCCGACTTCTTGCCGGTCAACCGCCTCTCGGAGCAGCTGTTCAGCGCTGATTTGGACGGGCGCGGCGGCCTTGTTCTTGACTCTCGGGGGTCCCCTGGATGCCTCCATCGTGTAGAAGGCGCTCTTTTGAGAGGCTACTCGAATGAAACCGATATTATTGATGCGGGGTCGAGTCTGGAGGAAGAAAGAAAAAAAGAATAATAAAGGTGACGGATGAAGTCAAAAGTCAAGACCTACCTAGGTAGTGAGCGACGCGACAAGAGCAAGGCTCGAAAAATCAAGGGGTGGCTGGCCAATAAAAACCGCTCCTTGGTGAGAAGATCCACTCTCGCTAGTGTGGCGCTCATCAGCCTCGCAACCTGGCCAAGACAAATATTTAGTTAAGCCGAAAGCCAACTCTACTTTACATCTTTTCGCGACAATCACGTTTCTTCCATCCACATCATCGATTTGTTAGAGACCGCCATCATGTCGACAGTCGCAGAAGATCTACTCAACGACTTTGGGAGCTCAGGCGACGAGGCTGAGGAGGAGCAGAACGATGGCCTTGTCAGAGAAGAAGAGACGAACGGCGATCGCGACGCCATGGATATGGACGGTGACGCTGAGGCCAAGGATGAGGAGGGCTCTGACGGAGGCTTAAATGACAGAGAAGACTCCGAGGCTACAAAAGTAAAAGTTGAGAAGATGCAGCTTGGAGGAGTCAAGGATGTTCGAAGCGTGGCCAGTCTTATGCAGACGCTGGAACCGATCCTCGAGGTTAGTAGTATTCCCCCCAACCGCTTCAACAGTCGCATCTTGATGGACGGTTCGTTTACATCGGATTTTTTTACGGACAGCCCTGACGTATTGCCTCGAACGCTACAGAAAATCGCACACTATCGATCCCAAGCCGCCACTCAAAACACCAACCTCGGAAACATCGAGGACCATCCCGAGTATCATCTCTTAACGCAATCAAACAGCCTTTCAACCCAGATTGATGGCGAGGTGGCACTGGTTCACAAATTCATTCGCGACCACTACTCGACAAGATTTCCCGAGCTGGAGCGGCTGGTCACGACGCCACTTGAATATGCCAAGGTCGTTGCAATCATAGGAAATGGCCCTCTGGACTCGGAGAGCATCAAGGCCCTGCAGACCTCAACCGACAATCCTTTGGGGATAACCCTCAAGTCTGTTCTCGATGGACCCTCACTCATGATTGTGACGGTTGAGGCAACCACATCAAAGGGTCACGATATGACTCCAGAGGAGCTGCAGCGCGTGGTCAAGGCATGCGAGATGGTTATCGCTCTCAACAAGGCTAAGCAAACATTGACAGAATATGTCCAGTCGCGTATGAACATTTTCGCGCCCAACTTGACAGCACTCATCGGCTCTCTTACAGCTGCGCAACTTCTCAACGCAGCAGGCGGACTGACAGGTCTCTCAAAGACACCCGCCTGCAATATTGCTTCTTGGGGCTCCAAGAAGAAGCAGGCTGGCTTAGCTACTAATATTGGGGTCCGACAGCAAGGCTATCTATACAATTCAGAGATGATTCGGGGCATTCCCAACGACCTGAAGAAGCAGGCCATGAGAATTGTGTCGGCCAAGCTAGTTCTAGCGGCGCGGGTCGATCGCATACACTCGAGCCCGGATGGTTCTACGGGAGAGGAGCTGAAATCGGCCTGCCTTGAACGCCTGGAGAAGCTGACAGAGCCACCACCGAATAAGGGACAACGTGCGCTCCCCGTGCCAGATGACAAACCATCGCGCAAACGAGGTGGCCGACGGGCTCGCAAGGCTAAGGAAGCACTCGCCATGACTGATCTCCGCAAGGCGCAGAATCGCATGGCATTTGGTAAGGAGGAGAGGGAGGTTGGATATGGCACTGGTGAGTCGACGGTTGGCATGGGCATGATCGGACAGTCCAACGATGGCCGCATCCGCGGCATTCAGGTTGATCAGCGCACACGCGCAAAGCTCAGTGCCAAGAACAAGGGTTGGGGTGGAAATAGTGCCGTGGGCGGCGCGGCCTCGTCTATCGGTGGTTTTGGTCAAGCATCCAACATCGACCTACGGGGACGCGGACTGCGTGCCTCTGGCGTCGGCAGCACAGTTGGATCTGCGACCGGCACAGCATCATCACTGGCATTCACCCCAGTGCAAGGTTTGGAGTTGGTAGATCCCAAGATGCAGGCAGACCTCAGCAAGAAGCGCAAGGCCGAGGAGGACCGGTGGTTCAAGGGCGGTACCTTTACTCAAGTCGGAGGCTCATCTGGCGGCAGCGGATTCAAGGTTCCGGAGCTTCCGGCAGCCAAAAGGGTCGACACAGGAGCCACGAAGATGGGCCCTCGTTGAACATGCAAATGACCAAGTTTTACCATCAATCAGGCACGCGATGAGAATATGAATCAAGCCAAGATCGTCATGGGAAAGTGCAGAATAACACATGGGAAAGGCTGACTTTGGCATCATCATGATCGCCGATGATGACAGTGTGTTGCGCCCATCTCAAATTCGCACGTATCACGATTCGACACAGCTACACCGAGCAACAAGGAGAAAACAACTAGTAAGATGGGTACGGCGGGGGGGGGGGGGTCCTGGTGAACAAGGCGTTTGAGGTAAACCGGATCTTGGGCAGGAAAGTAATTTAATTTGACTCGACTTGAGTGCAGTAGCTGAATTCAAAGCGTTGACTGGTGAGATGAGACCAAAGGATAATGCGCAAAAACCGGCTTTCAAGAAATAAAACAATAATAATTGAGAATTAATAATGTGCAACGAGACGCACCAGGGTGTTGTTTGGTTTAGTCCCTGGGGTCCATCCATCCAACCAAGACTGGGGGAGACCAAAGGGAAAATATAAATCACAAATCTCGATCGATCGACAATGATCGTCCATTCTACCACCAACGTGACCTGTCAAGCGAAACCTTGGCCGCGGCATATTGGTCCTGTTTCCTTTCAAAGGATTCTTATCCTTAAGGATCACGAGAGGATCTTTTTTCATGTTTCCAACAGTCCAGCTATCGCTGTCGCACTAGGGACCGGCTCCTAGGTTCCGTAACGTTGAGAGGGCGCGCCGTTGGTTCAAACGGGTTGGTTCTGTGCATAGAATTTGAGTTGAAGAGTGACTGATCCCATCTTCAAGGGTTGGGTAGCCATATACGAGCAGAAAGAACCCTGTTTTTTTTTGGTTGTTTTTTTAATTTTTTTATGCAAGGACATCTTCTCACCGCCAGAAACAGGTGTTTCTGTGTTACACGTAAGCTGTGTTTGGATACATAAACACATGTTAGGATATGCCGACAACGCGTACTTTGGACAGGGAGGATATGGTTATATATAGTCTGCGCCTGTCAACCGGCTGATTAGATGATAGATATAGTAGCTCTATTCCTCCACTCTTACTAGTGGACAAACAAGGACGAGGCCGATCGATATATGTGCCCCAGGGTTACGAGTGTACGATGTCTTGGAAAGAAGAGCAACAGCAAGCACCTTGCATTGGAGACTCAACCTGATGAGCTGTAGGTTAGGTAAAGACAGTAGTAGTAGTAGTAGTAGTATGTATGACGTGGTCGTGTCATCCGGGCTATATATCCAGTCTCGGCCAGGGTGCTGGTCCAATCTGAAGCTAAACTCTGTACAGTAAGCAAGCAATAAACCAGCAAGATAGACTACTCCGTGCTAGAGACGATGAAAGAGTAGTAGGTAGGTACATCAAGCTAGCTGGTGCAGGATGTAAAACAACACCACAACCAAAGTCAACAATGCCGTGCTCCAGTGATTCTCGGAGACAATGACGTATGGTATATCGTCCTGTGCAAATTTTCACAAGACAAGGGGGGTGATGGATGGTACGAGCTGGGTTGAGGCTCTAAGCCATCATCCCCAAATGATCAACTCTGACAGTCTGACAGTCAAAACATTTTATTTATTCTTTGCTGATTCAGTGTTTCAACCCCATCAGCAATATGCTCCAAAGTGTCGGATTGGACCGCCAGCCCATCAACCAAGCAAACCCCATCCTGACCGGACTTGCTCCTACTGGCTGGCTACTTGTTGCTTGCTGCTTGTCGCTGGCAACGCCGCCGGGCCCCGAGTGACTGGTTTGGCATTACGGCTGGTTGCCGTATGTGCCTGACAATCCATGCCGAAGGGATTAGGGGTGCTCTCGAACCAGACGTATGATTGGCTAAGCAAGTGGTTGCGGTTGAGTATGTACCAAAGATGAAGGGAGCAGCCTAACGAAGCGAAAGAGGGTCCATCCGCTCTCGCATCATGGTTTATTTAGCGGCGTCACAGACGAGGCCTCCTCTCCTCTCCTCTCCTGTTTTGGTCTTTCTTGGACGGCCTTGCGTGTGTGGTGTGTGTGTGTGTGTGCTTGAGCAGAAACCTTTGAGGGCATGCTTGCTCCGGGCCCTCTCCTCCGGTGCCATGTCTTCACGCCCCCCTTACCCAACAGGGCCCAATACCCTTGGTAGTCTTGGTCTCGCAGCCCGTCGGTCGCTGGGGCGGCGGGACCCTCGAGAGCCACGCGGACGGGACCGATGAGGCTGGCCTGCCAGGGCATCCGGCCAAGCATGGGGCCCAGCGCCTGGGAAGCCCCAAAAGGAACCGATCCCTCTCCAGACTTGAGATCTGAACTGGCCGTCGTTGACTCGATCCCTTTTTGATGCTTCGATCGCACTCAGTCGAAGCCGATGCACTTCCCACTGCCGCCTTTTAGAGTGCCCCGCTGACCAGGGAAACAGGACCCTGGCTTTGTGTACCGTAACCAAGGAACTTGGCTGCGAGAAATAGTTGGGCAAAGCGCTGGTCTTCTCGACATCAAAGCTGCACCATCATTTCTGTCTGCCAATCATCCCAAGACTGGCTTGCTTCTCTTCGTTTTCGGTCATCTGCGTACTTTCTTGTCCCCCTCCTCTCACTTGCCCTTCCTGGCTCCGATCAAACAGGGCTCGCACACGCCAGTCGTGCCGGTCTTCTGGAAACCAATCCTTCGATCCGCTACATACATACATACAGTGGCTTGGCTGTAAACGCAGGCCTTGAAACGCTGCCGTGGCCGTGCTGTACGGCAAACAGGGAATTACCGTATTCCTCAAACCATACAATGCTTAGCTAGAGGAGCCAGTTCTGGCTCTCGTCCGATACCAAGGCTTGGTTTCGTCGCCAACAGTTTTCATCACGAGGCTCTCTCAAGATTCGGCAAGATCTCTCCAACACTTGCGTCATGCTAATTAATTAACCACACAGACAGGGGCTCATCGCTTCAGAAAGCGACAGCTCATTATTCCGTACCAAGTTGACAGAGCCCTGTCTAGGTAGGTAGCCAGCCTTTTAGTCCCCGCCGCATTTAGGAAAAGATGAGTCTTGCTTCAGCGCAAGGAACCCAGTACAGTCAGTACGTACTACTCACTAATAGCCTGCGGTTCTTGGTACAGCATCCTGTACCCGTAGACGACTCTCCGGAAGAATGGGCGAGGTCCGTGGTATGTCCCTGATTCGTGAAATAATGCTTCTACATAGCTTCAGCACAAGATTTGATGACGTCGATGGGCGAGAGACAGTCTACAGCATCGTTACCTGTTGGAGGGACCCTGAAAGTTCCGCTTCTTCAGGGCTCAGGAAGACATCCGCAGAATATGGCTGGCGAGCCGGAGCAAAATGGCCGAAGGACTGTGAGTCTGCTTTCCAGATCGAGGTGGCATTGATGGATGGGCTTCAGGAATACGACAGTATTTACATTGGACCAAGATCGGCAGCCGTAACCTCGTCGCAGCTGTGAAGTGGAAATCAAGGTTGGGACGAGAGGGGTGCAAAAGGGATTAGGTACGTACACATCTACATACTCTACTTACCGCATGTAGTAATATACCTAAGAAAAATTAAGCCACCGCGCGAGTGGGCAAAAATGTTGTCGATGAGTGTCGTTTGGTGTCATTGGATGTACTATGTAATTATGCCCTCAACAATCGCCATGCTGGCGAGATGGGAAAATCGAAAACGGCAAGTCTTGGAGGGGGGTTCAACAATGAGCGATGTGACGCCCTTCGGCGCTGGGAACAACGCTCCGCACAGAAATAAACAAACACAAAACAAACACAAAACAAGTGAACCGCAAAAAGCACTGTAACAGAATAGAGTAGAAGCGATAAGATAGAGTTCCCATGCCTACGTCCGGAAGGTATCCGGAAACTGCTGATTGGCTACTGGGGTATCAAAAAACGGTTCAAGACGCCCAAGACGCCCAAGAGCCCAAGAGTGCGCGTTTGACGGGTTGCAATTCTTATTGCAGCCTCTGAGCTTGCCGAGTCTGTTCGTCGAAGAGGCTGAGGCTTCAAACCGATAGATGCGAAACAGCTTGATATCGGTTCGCTGTCAAGTACTCTCTCAATGTTACATGCTCTCAATTTTACAGTATCGAAGCGCCCGTGTTGCGGCTGGTACAGAGTGCAGAGTGATGGACCCTGTCTCCACAAAGCCCAAAAAGTAAACTTCCTTGATCGCCATTTTCTCGATCCTTCCCGATTATTGGTCACTGCAGTTTCCTGACCCAGGATCTATGTACATAATGGGGACCCTTGGAGACGACCCTGCAAATGCTAGTCCCCCGGCCGCCTCCACCTTGCTTAGACCAGAAACTTAATTAGTTAAGAGTAGCGGTTGCAGTAGGGGTGTTTGCGCGTGGTTGATCCACTAAAACCCACTGCTCCATTCGTCGCTCACAACCAGCAACGGGCCTCGGGTTGAGACAAGGACAGTCCCGGTGGATCATAATGGAGCCGGTTCCCCAGAGCAAAGGTGGTGGTTAGGTTAGTAAGCGCAGAGACGACTGAAGGTTCTTTGATGTTCGTTTGTGAGTCCAGGGCGCCGTCACAATGACGATGCTCTTTGCTCAATCAACGGATTGTAAAGCCCCTCGTATGTTGTTGCATAGGCAGCAGAGGCGCAACGGCCAACATGTTTGTGTTTGTTGGTGCTTAAAAGGAAGCGTACACAGACGAAGAGCGGGGGGAAAGTTAAAAGGCAAGATGGCAAGACAAGATGGGGGGAGCCATCATCATCATCAGTCTCTCATGAGGAAGTCAACTTGTAGGATGATGTATATATCAGCTCCAACGGAGCCTCACAATAGTCGGGTTTCTCTCCCTTGATGATCTCCCCTTGGCGTTGAACCTGAGCATGGCAAAACCCTGGGGTTATAAAGAGGATTTGCAGGGTCCTACCAATACGGCCAATATCCTGGAGGCGATGGGATTGAGCCCTGCATGAGCAGTGGAAAAGAGTTTCTGTCGTGCTTTCCTTAGGTCTTAGGGTTGGTGTCACCGTTGTGGTCCCCGGGACAGTTAAGGGTCATTGATACCTGCTGAGTCTGGAGTCGTTCAGCTGGCTGAAGATTAGACAGTTAGCTGCTATAGCGTATGTTTGACAGTCTCGACCTTTGGCTAACGTCTTGCTACTTTGTGCTTGACGTCACCATGGTGCGATTCGAACGTGTATGGGGTCTCGGGGTCCCAGGTACTCGCCCACTAGCTTCTCTTATCCGGCTATCCGTCATGGTGACGCCTCAGAGGCTGGGGATCGAGATTACATTTGGGAAATCAGGGTCCAGGCTACCAGGCGCCGGACTGCTGTTCCGGAGAGGTACAGTATGGTACCACGACCAATTTATCAGCTGGGCCGGGCCCTGTAGAGTCTATAGGTACTCGGGTATGTAAGTGATTCCCCATTGAGCCGTGGTTGCTGCTGTGATGGCAATGCAGTGCACCGGAGTAATCTCTATGCGGCCGAGTGAATGAGTTCTCGTGCGAGTGCAAACTCAATGGCAAGGGCCCCAAGATACGTATATGCCTTGGTTGTTGACAGAGAAGAATTATGCCGCGTGATATGACTGAACTGAGGGTGGCAGCAAAGTCAGT
Organism: Fusarium sp. NRRL 66182; assembly: GCA_013266265.1. NCBI lineage: Eukaryota > Fungi > Ascomycota > Sordariomycetes > Hypocreales > Nectriaceae > Fusarium > Fusarium sp. NRRL 66182. The sequence continues at coordinate 37,503 of JABFAK010000664.1, forward strand.
GAGGGTCAGCAAGATTTGCGGCGCGTTGGATGGTAATTCACAGAAGCAGCGGGAGGGTAGGGTGTAAATGCAATGTCCCCGTCAGGATGTCGCGCGCAGAAGCAAGGTGAAGTTGAACTGTGATCGACATTGTCAGGCCGGAGAGGTGAGCTTGGTGAGGTGAAGAAAGGGTTCTTTGAGCGAGAAACCAGGTGTGATGGCTTGCGCTAGGCGAAGGTCAAAAACCAAGCCCTTCCATGGCCCTGCTTGACCTCTCGCAAGCAGCTGCAACCAACAGGGGTCGCTACATACCCACTACATACTGCCCGGTCCTGCCAGGGATAAAGATAACCGCCAAGGAACAGGAGGCAGAGGCAGAAGAAGCAAGAGCATAAGCTACGCCCCCCCTTGTACGTAGACAAGAGACCCCACACCGCCGACTGCGACCGCGTTGAGCTGGGCTGCACTGGGCTGGGCTGGGCTGCGTGTGTCCCGCCTCTATCCTCCACCGAGCAACCTCTGACCAAAACCGTCCCTCCTCCACTCTCAGCAGTCGCACCTGGCCGCCGAGCATTTGGTGAGGGGGAGCGGGAGCTTGCTGATGAGTCTCAGGGCAGGTGCGTCTTTGGAGAGTTTCCGGGTCAGGGTGCCACAATTACTAGCCACACACCCACGCTGCCTGTCCAGGTTTCGGAGGGAAAAGACAATAAACAGCAGGGGAAACTACCTAAGGTACCTAACAGGAGCATAGGGTAAAAAAAAAAATTTAAAAAAAAGAACCCTAGGAGGAAATGGCACGCCACTGCCCATAGTGGTGCACCCCCTTGTCCGTGGCTCATGCGGGCTAACTTACCAAGTTACGTCCAAACATCGTAACTGTGGTGAACTCAGACTCGACTTTTTTCTCGATCCCATCGATCGATGGGGTTGCGCAAAAAATCCCATGCTTGATTCCCACCCTATTCTATCCTATCCCTTCTTTTGCTCCACTCCCCAGGCAAGGCATGGCATGGCGTGGTGTACTCCCGCTCTCTCCCCTCGCTCTCTCACTGTTTTCTGTTATCCAACGGGTTACTTATAAACTTAGGCGCCAGCCATCCTTTACTTCCAGCCTCGCTTTGATCTTCTCTGACTTCTCACTCTTCAACAACCATCTGTTTCCATATCCTCTCCTTGCATACCATTGGATATTCAGATTTATATCGTCTTACTATATTTGTCGACTGTTGCTCCCTGACTCTGCCGTGTCTGGATTCCTCAGCAACCCACCTAGTGACAACAAAACAATCAACCAAAGACCTCCAGAGCACCACCACTTTATTTACAATTCAAGAACTCGCTCACTCACTCACTCACTCACTCACTCGTACACGATCTCGACATTAGAAGCCTACCTGCTTCTCTTCACCACTATTTGCAGAGCTGTTACCGCTATTATTAGTGATTCTCTCTTACTTCCTCAACACCCACAGCGTTGCCGAACCTCAAGGGCTTGTCACCATTTGAGGTATACGCAACACAACACAACACAACTGACCACGAGAAACCCATCAGTCTCGTGTTCTTAAAGTGGAGGCGTTCTATCGATCACCTTCTCTTGGTCTCTCAGCCCCGCGACTAGCTCTCACTTGTTTAGCTCCGCTTCGCTACCGGCCGACTCCACAACGTTCGCGCTGTCACCGCATTCAGGCACAGGCACAGGCACCTTCTGATCTACAGTCGCTCTCTATCGCATACTCCCAATTCTCTCATATCCGGTGTTAGGCAGCTTATAGCAGCCGCTATAATGACAATGCATGCCATCAATGCCGCTGGCCGACGAGTGTCGCTCCTCAACGACGAAAGTTCATCTCAACAGCCTCAACAACAACAACAACAACGGCCACCTCTCAGCTTCCCTCATAGCTACTCTTTCGTTCAGTCTTACCCCACCCCCGGTAGCAATGCCTCTTCACCCAACACTCCTGAGCTTCTTCGCTCTGACTCTTATGACTCCCAAACGAGCAACGATCCTGTGTCGCCTTTAACACCAAATGTTGATTTCTACCCCCGACAACAAGTTGTGTACGCTATTCCCCAGGACTACAACCTCGATGCCAAGCATGCTGCCTACGCCGACAGCACCCGCTCGGCCTCCTACGATGCTGAGATGGTCAGCCAGCCCCGATCTTCTCCCATGCCCGAGCGTCCCGGAAAGCGCTATCCCTGCCGGTATCGCGACACCCATGGCTGCGAAAAGACCTTTACCACTTCAGGCCATGCCTCGCGGCATTCAAAGATTCACACCGCTGAGAAGGCCGTTCAATGTACCTTTGCCGGTTGCCAAAAGAAATTCACCCGTGCCGACAACATGAAGCAGCACCTTGAAACCCACTTCAAGGACAAGACCCGGTCTTCTGGTACCCAACGCAGTCACAGGACGTCGCTTGCTGATGCCCGTCGTAACTCTGCATCTGGGCGCCCTTCCGCCAGCCGCACGTCCTCGTCTAGAAGCCGTCGCGACGCTGATCCCTATCCCCTCCCCACGCCCCCGCTGGCCTCACCGAGTGTCAGCAGTGGATCTTGGGATATGGGAGCCCGTAACCTCCCCATCCTCAACCGACCCGCCGCCGGCAGGACCCCTAGTGGTCTGGATGCTCTCGCGATGGCGGTTGCGTGTCAAGAGGGTTCTCGTGTTTAACCATCACGGCCTCGCCCCTGAAGTTACAACCAGAACCTCTGGTATCATTCTATTGATAATATTAATCCTTCAGCAATTCCCATATCCACACAACATCCCTATTCGGCAGCTTCATGTTTCGGCGCAAATTCTTTTTGCTTTTTCAGATCATGAGGGTGCATCTTCCACGAGCTTGCTTCAGTCACGGCGTTGTATGAGTACATGAGGAGCAACCCGGATTACCAGGCGTTTTTGACACAGGTTTTTTTCTTCTTCTTTTCATTTTGGCTTTTCAAAAAATGGGGTTTGAGACATGGGCAGTGTCGCAAGTACACGAGATGGCGTCACGGCATGATATTTCCCATACAGCACACACGGTTTAGATAAACGACGACAGGACGCCCATTTGGAGCCGCAAGCTCAAGGGCAGAAAACGCATGGTGTTGACGGGGTGAGGGGTTTACGATTTAATGTTTCCAACTTCTTGTTCAATTAAAGACCGAGGGCCGTTTCGGGCATCTCCGGGGTTGAAGAGACAGAGAAGAAGGCGAGATGGCGGCATAGGACACATTTATCGGTGCCGTCGTCGCCGTCGCCGTCGCCGTCGTAAAAGGACGGCAGTCTGGCATATTCATGTATAGTTGCTTTATTGGTTGTTGAAGAGGTGCCATCAGAGGTGCCTACAGGGTTAGATGGGGCACTCGCGTTGTGCACAATTGATACCACTTTGCTTTTTTTTGAAACATGGCTCGCCCACCGTGACAGACTTTGAATATGTAATGGGCTAAAAATTGATTGGAGATTGTGTAGCACTCTTTGCGTGGTGTGAGGGAGCTAGTGGGATATACTGCGACAACTTCTATAATCAGCTCATGTTTATTCACATGCTAGCTAACCAGGTAACTTCGATCCTTCAAATCCGGGCTCGCTCTAGTTAGTCATCTCGTCAGATCATTTATTTATTCAAGACTGAAACCCAGTGGGTGGTGAGTGTATCACGTTCTTGGGGGTTATTTTAAATTAGCATCATGGATCCGCCTAGCATCACCCTTCAATACTCAACCAACATGGAACCAAAAAAGCACAGTTCTTGCAGGTTCACTTCATTTTGAGTCTATATTTCTTCTAGTCATCTAATCGTCGTTATCATCATAGGCTAACCATCATAATGTCACATCATGTCCACGTCAGATGAGGTCTGTCTGTTATTCCCAGAGGTCCTCTTTTTCGGCACATAGCCTGGCCATCTCGAACTGCTCATCAGTCTGGCAGACCAACACCCTCTGCGCAGCATCGGGCTTGCCCAGTTCTTGAACGACGTTCTTGATGGGCTCCTTGTTGCTAGCGGCGTCGATGGCGAAGCCTAGGCAGGCCACACGGCCGACGACATCAGATCGAAGCTTGGCGCTGTGTTCGCCGATACCACCAGAAAAGACTAGAGCATCGACGCGGCCCTCTAGAGAGACAAAGTATGAGCCGATATAGGCGGTGACACGGTCAACAAAGATGTCAAAGGCCAGGCGGTGACTAGGTTCATCCGACTCGGCAACAAGGCCAAAATTCGTGGTGCCGGTCATCGACTTCCAACCGCTCTCCTTGTTGAGAATCTCTTCAGCTCGTGAGATGTGAAGATGCTTGGTGGATGCAGGGGACAGCTTTCCCACATCAGAGGCGTAGTGGAAGACCAGGCTGCAAGGTTGGCAAGGGTCAGCATGCAGCAAACTTAATTCAGAAGAGAGACCCTTCTCCCAGGACGACCTCGGTCCCGGATCTTGAATGATCTGACCAAGGTAGTATTGCGCTTCAACCGGTGGGGCCGGGGTTCTAGACGCAGGATACAGAGTACGTGTTTGAGGAATCGGGCTTCTTACCTAGGATCAACACTGCCGCTCCGGGTCGCACCAGGAAGGCCGGCCAAGGGCGTCAGGCCCATACTCGTATCCCAACTCTTTCCGCCTTTGATGGCGCATGCGCTCGCGCCGCTACCCAGATGCAAGGCTATGATGTTGAGCTTGTCAAGGTCTTTGTTAAGATAATCGGCGACGGATCGCGTGATGAACGCATAACTAATGCCGTGAAAGCCATACTTGCGCAGACGGTTACTTTTTGCAATCTCTGGATCAATGGGATATGTGTAGATATGTGGTGGTAGAGTTGTGTGGAATTGGGAGTCGAAGCAGGCGACGTTGACGCAGTCGGGCAGAGCGCTGATACACGTATCGACGATGCTCAAGGCGACGCCGTTATGGAGGGGAGCCAAGTCGCTCAGTTCTTCAAGATGGTGGTAAGTGTCCTGGGTGATGATCTGAGATCGGTCATAGTCTCCACCATGAACGATGCGGTGACTAGCGATGGCGATGTCGTTCTTGGATGAGATCTCGTGCAATTCACTATCGTCGACAAAGGTTTTGAGAAGCATGTCAAAAGCATCCTCCTGATTCTTGACGCTATCGGCGACCTCTCTGGCTTTGATGACTTTCTCGGCGCGACGTGAATATGTGAGCGTGGCCGGCGGAGCAGTCAGGCCGCTGATCTGGGCTTCTGCGATTTGGTGAGGTGGCGCATTCTTGTCTGAGGTGTAGACTGAGATCTTGACCGAGCTGGAGCCGGCGTTGATGGCGAGAATGACCTTCATGATCGATACAGCGACTTGGGTGAAGTTCAACAGGGTTGATGCTGAGGTTATCCAGACGAAGGGAGCTCGGGTTTTATGACTGGCCCTCACGGAATGATGAATGACGACACAGCGCCATGGTCTGATTCATCATCCAGGTACCGCGGGGTGTTTAAACATCCGTCAATGTGGGGGGGGGAGG
>JABFAK010000665.1:0-18741 GCA_013266265.1 Fusarium sp. NRRL 66182
CTCGTTAACACCGAGAAGGTCCCCGGTTCAATCCCGGGCGGAATCACTCTTTTTGTTGGTTTTGCATTCCGAGCAGCTTGAGTGTCGATGAGGTTCACGGGCAGGGAAGCGTTGTCTGACGACTCTCCAACTGCAAGGAATGTGACAAAACAGGGCCATTATACCATTATACATACATAGGCTCTTAATTCTTTAATACTTGCATTAATCCTGGGTCCAGCTGAAACAACAAGACCGCATCCATACATGCTTGACTGGACTAAAGCTCTTCATCTTGATCCTTTGATCTGTAAAAGTCAGGCTTTGTAATAACATCATTATCCGCATCCTTGATTTTATCCAAAAAGAGCTTTGCGTTCTTGGGATCATTGGCGAAAAGAGTGTCGACAACTTGCTTCTTGGGTGTCTCGCCCATCCATTGGAACAGAGAGATGTCTCTGAACTCATCAGAGCGAAAGATTTCAAGCATCTCGACAGGTTCATCACCAATATTTTCGACAAAGTGGCCCATGTTGCGTGGCACAATACCAACATCTCCTGGCACGTAGTCAAACGTCCTGGCGTTGCCCTCAGACGCAAAAATAGTGACTCTGGCGCGACCTTTGATGAAGAACGACCACTCATCGGCAGACGGATGCCAGTGCATCTCTCGAATGGCACCGGGCTCAATGATGGCGTGAGCTGCAGCCACTGTCTTGGAGATGGGAAAGTTCTTTGAGTCGGTGATGCGAACTTGACCACCTCCACTTGTGCTGTTGACGGGTTCTTGCTCGAGCATGCGATGGGTGAAGTTGTACTTTGACTTTTTAACCTTCTTGCCCTTGGGGGCTTCGTCATCAATAGCTCCTGGTGTTCTGCCCTGGAAGATGTACTTTTCTCCAGCAGGAATATGGTCAAAGACCTCAGGAGCCAAGTCAAAGTTCTTGGAGATGACAGACTTGGGTGTATGTGCTATTTTATTAGACGCAGGTCTCCCAATCAAGAAGCAGCGTAACTTACCAAGCCAGTCCGTAAGGATGAAAGTAGACTCCTCAGAGAAGCGTCCGTCATCGAAGATGAGAAGAAACTCGGTGCCGTTTGGGCCAAGACCTTGAAGGGAATGAGGAACTCCGCTAGGGAAGTACTACAGGCAATATGATCTTAGCAATACCCCTTCCACGCAAGGGTTAGGTCCTTACCCATAGATCCCCTTTCTTCAAATCATCAATAAAATTACCGCCTTCGTAGTCAAGTGCCGTCACTCGAACTTCTCCATCCAGCACATAAGCCCACTCAGCCTCCTTGTGCCAGTGAAGCTCTCGATAAACACCTTCTTCAAGGCGCATATTCACTCCGGCCAGCTCAACACTTGTTGGAAGCTCGCGAATGGTGGTTTGGCGAGTCCAGCCGCCTTCCTGGTACGTGTAAGTTATGCATGCAGCAGATACGGAGAGTGGTCCAACCTCGATGCGGATGTGAGAATCAGCAAAGCTCCAGCGCATGTTGGCCAGGTTGCCATGATCAGTGCTTGGAGGTCTGATGAGATCGGGGTTCTGACGCGCGCGCGCTGGGTTCCACGGACCAAGGACAGATGCGCCGAGACCGTTTCGCCAGGGGAGAGGATCCAGATCATCCCCAATAGAATCTACCGGGTTATCGTTTGGGTCTTTGTGGCCTGGTGTAAACGGCAGCGTCTTGCCACCAGTCACACCGCGATAGCCAGCGGGCAGTCCAAGACCATTGAGTAGTCGCTGACGAGGACTATCCTGGACTGGGACGCCAGTGCAGGCCCCCAAAAGGGCCGAGAAGCAGGAGAGACGATGCAGATACATGATTGCAGAGATGCAATTGACAGAAGCAATTGCTGGCAAAGAAGAGTGAAGAGAGAATCGAGTACTAGAATCTCACAGCTCCACACTACGGGGTGAATAAAGGCATGAATCTCTCTATCTTATCTCAAGTCAAGTAGAGTGAGCTTTCGAATATACCAAGCCGAGGTCCTCAAAGACGAATATTGATGACGCCGGGCAAGCAATGCCCGGTTGATCACCGCAACCCACGCCGTTAGGGATAATAAGCCCGTCTGAGGTAACAGTGCATGATGCCATGACTACCGTGTAAAACGCGGGGATCGGATACTCGGCACATGACGTTGTAGCAGCAGAGTGAGGAGAACCTGGTCTATCTTGTTGTTTCTCTACCGTTGCAACATATGAACTTATGAAGTGACTTGTCTCTTAGGACCTGAGGGACTTGATTGGACTAGCAATGCTTACGACCTCTGCTTTCTCGAAGATGATACCCTCATCAACGCTGATAATCTCCCACTTAGATGAGATCAGCTAGAAAGAGGGGAAGATAAAGGAGAGTTGGTGGGTTGGGTGTTGCATGACGCGAGATATTGGTCAATAGGACGTATCAGAACAAGCCTGGCTCCCACTGCTACGACTCTATACGTCGGGGGATAAATCAGAATGAAACCCAGTGCCCTACGGGATCATCCCGCGGAATCAGGTTTACCCAAACCTGGCGACGATCTCAGTTGGTATGTCTCTAGCGCCACTCTTAAAACGCGGAGCTTATAGTTACGTGTACCTACCTTAATTACGACGTTGTTGGCATGATCACGATGCAGCCTATGGGAGTAGTAAGGTCTAGAATCCCTTGAATGTGTGTGAAGCGGGATATTCTTGGTTACATGCCGAGGATATCTTGCTTATCCACCTTCTACCTACACTGACTGGCCTTGTCGTTTTCCTTGGTTCACAAACAGATAAATCATACTGACCACATCCTTCTCGCCTGATAATCCACATCTTTACTCCCATCATTTACCAACCCTGGTCTTTGAAAGCTGCAGAGACAATGGCTCAACGATCCAACAACTTGCCATATGGCACCATCAATGCCGCAGAAAATAGGGCAGAGAATGCTATCACAGGCCAAGGCGACGAAACTCGGCCGTTACTAGGGCCAAAGCCAGGCCCCAGATCTTGGCTGCGCAAGAGATTAGGTGCTGATGTCCGCAGAGATTGGGCGGATGTCATGCTTTTAGCATGCTACATCATCACAGGCATCCTTGACAGTGCCTCCATCTCGACCTGGGGAGCTTTTGTTTCCATGCAAACAGGTAAGAGCCTCGGGCCTGTTCAATCTTTGATGTGATGTTGATTTCCACAGGAAATACTGTCTATCTTGGTCTTGGACCAACGGCTGGAACAAACCGCTGGAAAAAGTCTGGTTCATCCATTCTAGCTTTCTGCATCGGCTCGTTCTTCTTTAGCCGTCTGCACCGGACTTTCACCTCTACCCCCAGACGCAAATGGGTATTTTGCCTTTCCTTTGGCATCCAGACAAGTTTTATCATTGCAGCGGCTGCCATTGTCACTTGGGGTCCAGAGGGCGCTGGCCCTGACGATGTGCCGTGGTATGTTGTCGTACCCATTGCTCTCGTTGCATTCCAGAGCTGTGGCCAGGCTGTTGCGAGTAGAGCCCTCAAGTTCAATGCCCTCACCAGTGTTGTCTTGACCAGTATCTACTGCGATCTGTTCTCTGACGCTGAGCTGTTTGAGAGCATCTTTGTCAATGCAGAGAGGAACCGCAGAGTTGCAGCACCGGTACTGCTTCTTATTGGTGCTGTTATTGGAGGACTGATTGCAAAGAGCGAACTAGGGACCTCAGGTGCCCTGTGGATTGCCGCGTTTTTAAAACTGACTGTCATGGTTGGTTGGGCTGTGTGGCCTATTGAGGGGGACAGTGAATGAATAGGGGAAACTGTGCTCTTCCTCATGGAGGCGTGCAAAGCTACATGGTGTTACTCATGTCAATTCTCGCTACTACATGTCTATTTTGAGAACTCGACGTGCATAAATATACCGCATGGTATCAAGACGACTCTTCAGACCATCATTGATGGATAGTAGGGTGCTCTGGAGATAAGGGGAGCGAGCTCCAGCTGCATCTACTCAATGCAACCCATCCTTGAGACGCTGTGCTCACACACTCTCATGCAATCAACCCCCTGAAGATGTTCCATAGACGCTGGATCAATGCAGCTACCACTACTGATCCGTCCTGTCTTGGCAGGTCGATCATGGCGGCCGCTATCATGTGTTCAGCAGGATGCTGCCGCTCCCCCAGTGCAACCCTCTTTGTGCCGATTATCCGCTTCCTCTAGACGAGATCTGGATGTGGCAAGCTTACTGGCTCTCTGGTACATGATCTTTTGACTGGGCTGGAGTAGCATCCAGCAATGCCATCAACATGTTGATGCTCTGTCTCGGATACAGAGGAACTGTTTCGGCATTCGGAATCATACACATTCGATGTTGATGAATTCCTTGATGGGGATAAATGACCGCAGCTTGAGTGTTGCGTTACATAGTTGAGCCCAATCCGGATTGCAGTATAGCATCGATGGTGTACTGCGAATGGCTGCCACAGAACAGTTTGATGTGATAACCTCAAAAGGCTATTGATCGCTCAACATTCATCCATCCATGGGTGTAACTCACACCTCGAATGGTGTTACTCTTATGGGAATCACGTAGACTAAATCTATACATAGTTTGATAAACCAATGCCGGGACTCAATCGCCGGATTTCTATATCAATAGACGGTTGATCCGGTGCTTATTTCCCGTTAAGCATTATCAGCCTCACCTCCAGTGTCTCTACTTCCACGACCTTGAATACAGCAGTATGAAGGTTCTCGATACAGTCAAGTCAGATGTCAGAAACGATGTCACTTGGAATCGAGCAGCTCGATTGAGTGTAAAAGGCGCTCGAGCCTTGCCCTCTGGAACTGTTCAATATCTTACTGACAAAGTCCCCATCGCCGGTTGGTTGCCACGTTACAACCCGAGATGGCTCATCAACGACCTCATTGCTGGTCTCACTTTGGGCTTGATGCTCATTCCCCAGGGCTTGTCCTATGCCAAGATTGCAGATATACCTGTAGAGTATGGGTTAATGTCTAGCTGGCTGCCAGCAGTCATCTATGCTTTTATGGGCTCAACGAAAGGTACAATCACCTACAGAGATGCTCCTACACTCCCACTGCCTCGTACTGATTCGGTATAGACGTATCAACTGGACCAACGTCTCTTATCGGCTTACTCACCTCCGAAAACGTCCACGCCCTCCAAGATCGATGGACTCCCTCCGAGATTGCATCGGCCACCGCCTTCATGATGGGGGTCTACGGCATCATTCTGGGATTTCTCAAGCTGGGATTCCTTCTCGAATTCATATCTCTGCCAGTACTCAGCGGCTTCATCACCGCCATTGCCATCACCATCATCCTCAACCAGATGGACTCTCTTCTCGGCGAAGATAATGTTCGTGACGGCGCAGCCAAACAGATACACGACATTTTCAACGAGTTACCCAATGCAAATGGCTGGGCATGCCTTATCGGATTCACTGGTATACTCTTTCTTACCATCCTGGACAAGTCAGGCAAGAGATGGGGCAAAAGCAACAGAATCATCTGGTTGCTTTCAACCACGAGGGCATTCTTGGCTCTTGTCCTTTTCACTGGCGTGAGCTACGCAGTAAACAAGAATCGGGAAGAATACCTCTTCGAGGTCGTTCAAGTACAGTCCCGGGGCCAAGAAGCACCAACTATGCCAAAAAAGGACCTCATCCCTGAGATTGCTGGCCGCAGTATCGCCGTCTTCATCGGCTCTGCAGTCGAGCATCTGGCTATAGCACGAGCCTTTGCTGTCAAGAACCACTACACGTCTGACCAAAGCCAAGAGCTCTGCTATCTTGGCATCACCAACTTCTTCAACAGTTTCTTCCACGCCATGGGTGTTGGTGGTGCCATGTCTCGCACAGCTGTCAACTCGTCGTGCAATGTCAGGTCTCCCCTTTCGGGAGTCGTGACCATGGCCGTCGTTCTAGTGTGTGTCTACGAGCTCGTTGGCACGCTGTACTGGATCCCCAAGTCAACACTGGCTGCCATCATCATCACTGCTGTCTGGGGTCTCATCTCTCCCCCTTCGACCTTTTACCGATATTGGAAGACTTCCTTGGCCGACTTTATTGCTTCTATGCTTGCACTCTGGATGACCTTGTTCGTCTCGAGCGAGATTGGTATTGGGTGTGCTGTCGGGTTCAATATCGTCTACGTCTTACTGCGTCAGGTGTTTACAAAACTTTCATCAACTGGGGCCGATATTGAGTCGAGTCCAAGACACTCTCTGGCTCGAGGTACTTCCCGTCCAACCTCGCTGCATATCCCTGAAGACACCAGAATCTTCACCTTTAATGAGTCCCTCATCTTCCCCAACGCTTTCCAAAACACGTCAAAAGTGCTGGACGAGATCCAAACATTTCATGCTCCCTTCTACAACGGAAGCCATGGCCCGGAGACTGAACGCAACTGGTCAGTGGTGGGAGAAAAGAAAGTTGCCCGTCTGCGCAAGAGGGCAAACATAAGCGATCCATCATCATTGCCAGGAATAGGACTAGTAGTCCTGGACTTTTCTCGCGTCAACATGCTTGACACAACCGCTGTCACATACTTGAAGAACCTGGTCGCTTCACTAAAAAGCTACGGCGGAGAGGGTCTCGAGATCCGCTTCGCCAATATGAATGCTGTATGTCGTGAGCGGTTTGGGCGAGCTGAATGGTCCATTATTGAAGTCGGTTCTGAGGACAGCTATGATGGCGATGCAACCGACGCTATTTATCTCTACTGGGATGTATCGTCTGCGGTGACAGCTCCCAGGAGGAGGGGCTCAATATTGAGTGGTGACGGGAAAGGCCGTACTGTTCATGAAGAGAAGGCAGATGATTAAACTGGCCAAAGTTGGTTGATTCGGCGTTGATCGAATGGTATTGATAACTAAACCAAGTGGTTATAATTGAATCTTTTGTCATTAGATACTAATCTGTCAACTTGCCGTGTTACAGCTACAACAGAGGCTGCCGAAAGAAATCATAATTATAGCAGAAATATATATCAAGTGCTTTTTCTGTGTTTCAATTGTATAGTGATAATTTCGTAACAAGCTGAGACAATTATGGCATGTTGATAACGCCTTTGCCTAGGTACCTTGAGCTTCTCCATCCATCTACTTGACTTCCTGACCTCTGGATCTCGTATGCTTGGATAGTTTTATACAGCTATGAATATTAGGATGTAGAGTTGGGCACTTCATACTCAATTTACTGAATAGACCCATGGCTACTGTTGTGTGTGAAAAAGACTTCTCTTGACACCGAGGTCTCTTAACATTATTCGAATAAATGGTTCATATTTATGACATTGAGAATGATGTTTGAATTCTTGCTGAAACTTGAACGCCGACGACGCTATAAGCAGCCATGTTCTTCACGCAAGTCAACGTTACATGCATGGCTCCTTCAACTGCAGGTGTGTCAGCCAAGAAGCTGACATCTGGCTGTGGCTATACGCAACTCAATTCTTCAAGACCTTTTGCTCTGGTCCCATCCAAGCTCTATTGGATAATTAAAGAGAAACGTCTTAAAGACCACCCAATACGTCATTCAATTGTCGTATTCTAGCTTCCTAAGCTCAGAGACGCTGCTCCCATGGAACCAGATCAAAGCCAAAGATATTCAATATACCATAGCCATTACTTGAACCTCGTATAGCCACAAGCATCTGCTCGGATCAGCTGGGAAAATACGAGAATATATTCGTACAAGACTAAGAAAACGTAAAGATATCCGAACCAATGATAAGTAACGCTTTCTACCATTGAGTTTTGATAGCCTTTATCCATGCTTGTTTTAGCAAGTGAGGCTGAAGGAGGCTTATAGTGTAAACCTTGAACAGAAGTCGTATCAGGTGAATTACGAAGATCAGCTGGTTCTAAACTGTACACATGACGTGGAATATGCTGACAGTGTAATGGAATGGTCGTTCAGCTGAAGGTATGCGGCTGCTTATGGCTTTCCACAAACATGAAATGCGATGTTACAACCGGTTAACCCGGGTAACTCTGTCTCTGTTAGGTCTTTATCAAAGGTTATAAAGAACGATGGCAACCCTATAGATCTGAGACCATATTGAGAGTGTTTCACATACACTTGACCTTGGGTTATTCAACATGCAACTGCCCAATCTCCTCTACCTTGCTACCATTCTGACTTCCGCTTCTGCGGCGACTGGTAAGCCAGCCTCGACAAGCCCTCACTCATTGTTCTTCTAACATGTGCAGTGTCCTATGATCCTGGATACGGTCAAGCTGGCCGAGCTATGACTGTCGTTGCCTGTTCCGATGGGAAGAACGGATTGATCACCAGATATGGATGGAAGACTCAAGGTCAAATCCCAAAGTTCCCATACATTGGCGGCGCTCAGGCTGTTGCTGGTTGGAACTCTCCTAACTGCGGCACCTGCTGGAAGCTCACCTACAAAGGCAAAAGCATCAACGTCTTGGCCATTGATCATACAGATGCTGGCTTCAACATATCCCCAGATGCTATGAATGCCCTGACGAATGGACAAGCTGTCAAACTTGGTCGTGTTGATGCTACTGCTACCCAGGTGGCTGTAAGCAACTGTGGTATTAAATAATGGTTTAGAACGGCACATGTGATGAGATATATAGACGGCCTTGAAGTGCACAAGGAGGGTTTTATGATTGCAGCGGGGACATGAAATTATTCATTGGAACATCATCTATGTGATGCTTCTGTCCGAGAAGTGTTTTTTTAATGTTAATAAATAGCACAGTTACTGTTTAGCACTCTAGCTTCTCCCTGAGATATGACCGGGTTTTCTGTAGTTATTTAAACCTATCCTCCCACCTTGGAATATCACCAGAACAGATACTAGCGCTTCTCTTTCACTTACGGTTCTCGCATTTGATGGTTGGTATAAATCCGAAGATATACCAAAAGCCAGGATTCTAACTATAGTTTGACAGCACAATGAGATTTTATTTGATCCTCTGGCATTGACAGCATGCCGTCCAAGTTATCAAGTCTCGTGATTGTTTGATGCTGACTGTGGCAGACTCTAATATCATAGTACATCCCCCTCAACGACATATCCACCATGTTTAGAGCTTGAGTAAATTAAGAAATAAAAGAACCTATCGTTGACGTTCTTGTCTTGGCTATATGCAGGTTTCCTTGGAATATTATATAAAGCCACACAACTCTCGGGCCTCAGCCCAGCTTATGAGCCTTGTGGTGACTAGAAGGAATGGGAACGCACAAAGCTCATTCAAAGTCCAGCCATCGAATAAGAAATCTCTCTAGCACTAGTATTCATGGTAACATGATATGCAAGACCCAAAACTCACCAGGTGGCGCATGACGCTGTTGATGCCGATCAATAACTATTGACTATAACGCGTTGTTGCGGAACTGGCTGTGCGTTTGACTGCTGGTTCCAACCCTGTTCTTGATTTCTTTTGGCTCGTGGTGATTAGAGAGACAGTTCTACTCTCTCTGCCCTCTTGATCCTTCAGAATGCGTCAGATGCAATAGTCAGCTCGGCTTGCATTGCAACGCTGACATACAGCCAGAGCATAAGTTGTCGGTTGCCCATGACGTTATGGGCATAAAGTCCGGTTTCCAGTCGAGCAATCCTTCATCGCCAATAGGTTGTTACAGCATCCTGCAGGGGCGGTAAGCCACATGTTAGAGTCAGCTGTGTGTTGTTAAGGCTATTCCCCAGTTGAGGTCTTCAATATAACTGGTCCGTAGTCTCAGGGATCTTGACAAAGAACCGACTCGGCCTAGATAGGTACATGTTCCTCTACCAAGATTTGTAGAGGTTTCAGGTCACGACCCCAACCCCAGAATGCAGATCATAACCGGGCACTTATAGCTGCATGCAGGACTCACCGGAAGGCATTATAGGTTACGAGTGTGATGACCATGTAGAATATCGACACCAGCGCCTATCAACGATTGCTCCTGGTCTTGGCTGGCCTTGTAAGAAAGAGACCGACGCGAGACAGCGGCTGTTGTGCCAATCAGTTGATACGCGGAGCTCCCTCGCATGATGCATTGTTTCGTACAAGGCTGGCTTAATAGGCCCCTTGGGTCATCTTTCCATGTCATGCGCATCAAGTGAGCTGGCACAACTAACATGCTTCGGGGAGTATCGGTTGCGTGCCGATGTATTGCTTGGGTTATTTGCACTTATAAAAGAGCAAATGCATAAGTCAACATGATTTGGAACAGGGAGAAGGCCGAAATGTTTATCAGTATACATTGTTGATACTTCTGAACCCTTGAAGACCCGCCAACGTCAACTCATATCATAGCCACCAACTCAACCCAACATCCAGCACCATGATGCTACGAGTACTAGGCCTCGCCATCATGGCCAAGCTCGCATGTACTCAGACAGCCCCTCCTCCCAGTAATTGGCCGTCCTTCGAGTACCAAGGACAAGTTACAAACAAGGAGAGTCTCGAGTACAACCCAACCAACGAATTCATCTTTCCCAGTGTGTTCCATGCCGGAGCCCACTTGGAGAACCCCCTTGGGGAGTGGTACCTGTACTATGCCCCACACGAGAACCCAGGCGGAATCTGCTTTGTGTACTCTGATAGTCTTGAGGGACCCTGGACAGAGTATAGCAACAACCCGGTCATCTCCAACAGGTGGGACTCACACTATTCCGTGCCCCACGTTTCCAGCCCCGAGGTCATCTGGAACGAGGCGGCGGGCCGAATGTTTCTGTACTTTCATGGTGACAACTCTCAGACTCGCCTGGCTGGATCTGATGATGGTGAGAGGTTCTACTACGGGCGTGTCGCGGTGAACAATGCCATGGGAGGTCCCAACACGACAGAGTCAAGCTATGCCCGTGTCTTTTCGCATCCAAACCCAGCCTCCAGGTATGGCTATGCCATGTTCTACATGGTCAACGAGGTTGACAACATCCGGCGCATAAGGTTGGCCGAGTCCACAGATGGACGCGACTGGGTTGTCGACCCCGACTATCTTGTAGAGCCAGGTGCCGAAGAGGGCGGCAACGTTTCGGGTGCGAACTTTTGGACGTGGAATGGCCAGTCTTACATCATCTACCACGGCTCAAGTGGCAAGATCTATGCTCGGACTATTGATCAGACACTTCGCGATGTAGGCACCAGGCCTATCCTGCTGTACCAGGCTAGCGGAGGTGGACGTACAGCTGCTCCTGATATCGTTACATCTGGTGGTGAGACGTATCTGTTTTACGAGTCTGGCGGAAGGTTGAGTGCAACAATTGCGTGGGCCAAGGCAGCTTAGAAGAGTTTACTGATATGTGCTTGGAGCATTTCACTTGTTGAGCTTTTCCGATTAGCATGGAGCGTTGACGATATATACCTTGATAAATGAAGTTCAAGTATTGACACTAAGAGAGAAACTTGTTATACTATTATATTTGTAAGCTTCCGAGATATAATTCTGCTATCGAGTTGATGATCCTTGCTCCTGGCTACCAGTCACTGACCCCAAGCAAACATTGTCCTGGCCACACGACCAACTACCGCATAAACATGGTCTCACTACATCTGATTCCTGAGAAAGCACCATGACATCAATAACGTAGTCTACTCCTCCATCATGAATGCGCTGGCTCCTTTCACCAACTTGATCTGACTCATGTCGCCACTACGCAAAATGATCCCTACGCGTACCTAACCCGTCCTAGGTTGGGCCGCGACCAACTGTCAGTCACTCATTGGCCGAACCACGTCTCCTGTCTATTACTAAAGGCCCCTGCTCCAATCAAGTACGGCATTGGGACTAGCCATATCCATCTTCAGTTACCGCCTTTTTCAACGGGTCTGGTTGATTCACTCCTCCCTCTCTCCTCCGCGAAAGAGACCATCTCACCTCCAACGATGGGATTGACCGAGCTCATTCCCAAAGCATTACGTGACCGAGCTCTGCAGAATGCTGCTCTCGAAGTGGCCAGCACCTGTTCTTCAGCGTCACCCGTCGTCAAAATCGTCCAGGCCGCAAGTAAGATCTCCAAGATAGGAGACATTGTCCAGCATGCCAACAACTTTGTCTCTTCCGCGGCGGAGACAGCCAAGGGCGCCCAGGCCATTCTGCCGCAGATGCACATCATGGGCCAATCTCTGGTCGACAGTGCCAGACTCTTTGGCCAGTTTAGCATGATCGCCACGACGTTGGGAATGGGCGCCAACATCATTCAAACTTATCAGGGCGTTCAAGCTCTCAATCTCATTGCTGCCAAGCTTGGCGACATCTCAAACAGCCTCGAGGCTCAAGCTGCTCTCACGGCGCAGCGAGATTTCCCCCAATATGTCTACGACATGATTCGAGAACGCTTGAGCCAGACGAGCGTCGATCCCGACCGCGATCACTGGTTTTTCCTCTGGCATCCCGATACCGACTGGTACCCAAAGTTCTTCCATCTGGTCGAGGAAAGGCCCTTGCCTCCTCGTTTCTGCGGTTACACCAATCAGCTCGACTCCGTCTTTATGTTCATGCTTGCAGCTCGAGAACGCATCACCAAGAGAGAAAACTACAAGGCACGCAAGAAGCAGCCATGCCGCCCTGTCCAGTTGCACCTCATCATACCGGCGTATCAAACCATCTTGCTTCCCGAGCGCATGCAGATCCCCGAAGAAATTGGCGATTTTGTCATCGAGGGCCGCATCAATAGTAACAGACCTTTTGTATGGCTGAACTTGCCTGAAGAGCAGAAATGCTACACTTTTGATGTAGGACTATGGAGTCCTCCTCCTCCTGGACTGTGGAACAAGGCTTTGGGATGGTTCCGCATGTCTGATCAGGCCGACTCAAACCCTCGAGTTTTGGGCTTGGGCCAACCGCTGGAAATGATCGAGGACGCCAGGAGTGAGCCCATGATACAGTTCCAAGACGAGGAAAACCAAACAGACCTTATCAAGAGGTCTGCTACTGAGTCGACGGTCGACTTGATGGCTGTTAACAAGCAGCCATCTACACCCTTGCATCAAGGCCGCAGACGCCGTCGTCGGGGGCACGCATAGGCATTTAGACTCTGTCTGGTGCCATGATTTCAGGTTTTGACGATAAGAATAAGCAACATTTAGATTGGATATAAAGGAAACATCAGCAATTAGGCGTTCACGGATGACATTGAGTCAATAAACTGCATTTTGGGGGCGGAAACAGACAAACTTTACGATTATTTATCTCCGGTCGATTACCACATAGCGAGACTCGAAAGAATGGCAAACAGTAACCAGCTAGCATACAGAAGTATATTGAATTAAACAGAGGGTTGAGTCGGATTAATTTCAATGAATCAATTGAATATCAAAGTTTCTCCTTGACTCATACTATCATCTACCTATATCCAGTGGACAATATCAAACCTTGATTCGATTTGCGGTCCACTACTTCCCCTGAATATTGTTTAGCGTGACTTGATTATCTGATCTATAAGGTTGTATAATTATAGTATTTTATTCTTCTCTGAATCTAATATTGGACCCTATTTATCTACCTAAGAACGAATCAATCTACTGCTAATACCGAACAGCAAGTGATGAAAACCTTTAATCTTTTCCCACCTTGATCTGTTTTACTGTATGATGCTTCTGCCCGAGAAGTTTTTTTTTTTACCGTTAATAAATAACACACTTGATCGGTTTTAGACTCTTATCATAATACATGAAACCTCTTATGGGTTAGAATTCTGGCGCATATCGAGATCTTCAACGATAGATGGCACTCTTTAAGAAGTGCATTGATCTGATCTGAGGGTATTCTGAGAAATGCCAACGGACTGGAAGCATAAGAAAAACACACAGCTAGAGTGAAGGGCATTAGTGTTACAGAGATTACAGTCTGTGGATAGCGGATCCTCACAACAGTATCTGTATATAGGTTAGAAGAAGCAACATTCTGCCACATACGACCATAGGTAGTGGGAAATACGGGATCCCGTCTGCTCTCCCCTCGTCAAACCACTAACCGGCGGATTAGTAGTTGGGTCGGTGACGACCAGCGAATACCTGCTGTTGTATGTTATTTTTGCAGTTTGCGCAAATAACCTTGTTTGTTAAGATAGACCGGAATGGATCAAGTTTTCTTATTGAGTGTAGCTTACCGACTCTTGATACAAGTATTTTGTATCAGAGAAGTAAGTTTTAAAAAAAGAAAAGAAAAGAAAAGAAAAAGAAAAAGAAAAATCGTATTTTCTTCTCTGGTATAAGAAATAAATGCCTACCAATAATTTATGTGTGGCAATGCCTTTTTGCTATCCACCAGAGAGGACACGCTTGAGAGATAATTAACCGCAGACCCTAGGTTAACAAGTTAAACAGCGTATGCTGCTAAGTTTACTTAACGCGTGATACTTTGGCCAATTGCTTTGGATAATAGGCTGTAATATAGTAAGGAGAGATCTGTAAAACTTGCAACGTAGTAACACTCTCATGTCCGGTATTACCATATTGGGAAGGTCCGAAAGCAGATTAGTCAGATCACCATCTACCAGGATCATCTAGTATCAACCACGAAATAGAACAACAGAAAAAGACATTTAGTCAAGTATCTCTTGTGGATTATTTCTCGGGTCTATAAGATTGTTAGAAACAGTGCAAAACGTAAATAATTTTCTGTTAGGTCTTTTCTTGTGCTGAAAACTACAAGAGCTGTTAACCCGCACTAAGAACATAAAAGGCAATGATTTAGACAATCTGGATTTACTGTTTATATGCTTTGAACAATTAAATAGAATCATATGTTTCTAAGAAAGCCAGTCTGCTTGAACTAGCCCTCAAAGTTGCAGAAGACTGCAGATAACTTGTTCCTGACTGAACCCTGACGTTGAAGCTAGATGGGACCACCGGCCAAGTTTTTTGACAGTCCGAGGCCAGAAGAGCAAACATGATTCTACTCCGCAATAATGTAGCATTATTTCGACGACTGATTATTCAATGTCAGGTAAATCACGCATTTCCCCGCAAGCCACCACTCTGGCACTCAGGATTTCAACCTACTTTCCCCGCAAATGCAACACTCATCCCACGATCTCGGGATATCAGTTCGCGAGACAGCTCAAATACAGCAAATTCACTGTTGATCATGATCGGGATACGACTCGGCACTTACAAAGGGCCGACCTGAAACATCATGGTAGCTATACTATGATGTAGATGAAGCTGGGGATTATATACAAGTATGACATGTAGCCTAGGTTTATCAGCTCGAAAGTTTCATTTGTCTCCAAGACAACGTTTGAAAAATGGCCTTGACGATTTCCCAGGTCTCGTTTGAGCACTACCGTAGCGCCCTAGGGATCGCAGAGACCAAGCCACGATTCTCTTGGAGGTTTGATGGAGACGCCCAGAATTGGGAGCAGAGTTCTTATGAAGTCGAGATAACTCGACGATTGAAAAAAGAACCCAACTCCTTTTCATTCAACTCATCCCAGTCTCTCTATTTGCCCTGGCCAGACACGCCGCTCGATGAAGCAGAAGCTGCGTCTGTCAGGGTACGCGCCCATGGACATCCAAACCAGCCGTCAACTCCTTGGTCGGATTGGGTGTCCGTCGAGACTGGACTGTTCAGCAAAAGCTGGGAAGACATTCAGCCCATCGCCTCGACCATCAAGATCAACTCTAGCGAGCCTAAGCGACCTGTATACTTCCGCAGAGAATTTTCTGTCCCTAGTGAAGCTGCGTCAGCAAGGCTTTACATCACAGCTCTGGGTATTTACGAAGCTGAGATAAACGGAAAACGCGTTGGGGATCATGTTCTAGCTCCGGGATGGCAATCGTATCATTTCCGCCATGTCTATGACACATATGATGTGACGAATCTGCTCACACCGGGCGAAAATACTATTGGTGCCGTTGTTGGTGAGGGCTGGTATGCTGGACGTCTGGGCTTCGGAGGAGGTACGCGCAACATCTACGGAAACTCTACTGGTCTTCTGGCACAACTTCACTTGCAACTGAAGAACGGATCAACGATCAAGCTCCACGCTGACACAACCTGGCAGTCTAGCTTTGGCCCTGTGCTCTCGGGAGAAATCTACGATGGAGAACGATATGATGCTCGGTTAGAAGCAGATATCAAGGGATGGTCGTCACCCAACTTTGACAGCTCCTCCTGGCAAGACACCTATTTACTCCCAGCTGTGCAAGGACAACTTGTGACTCCCGATCAACCACCAGTTCGTCGAATCCAGGAGTTGAAGCCTGAGAGGTTCTTCAAGTCCAGGTCTGGCAAACAGCTCATCGACTTTGGCCAGAATCTGGTTGGATGGCTTCGACTCAGGGTCGATGGCCCTGCAAACACCACCATCAGACTTCGACACGCCGAAGTCTTGGAGAACGGCGAGCTGGCCATTCGTCCTCTGCGACATGCCAAGGCGGAGGACCATATCCAGTTGAGTGGAAACGGTCCTCTCGAGTGGGAGCCAAAGTTTACCTTTCATGGCTTCCGCTTCGCCCAAATCGATGGCTGGCCGGAGGAGACACCGTTGGATGAGCAGAGCGTGACTGCGATTGTCGTCCACACAGATATGGAGGAGACGGGCTGGTTCAACTGTTCTCATGAGCTATTGAACCAGTTCCATTCCAACGTTCGGTGGTCTATGAAGGGTAACTTTCTGACTATCCCAACAGACTGTCCTCAGCGCGATGAGAGACTTGGCTGGACGGGAGATGCTCACGCCTTTTGTCCCACATCCAACTTCCTCTACGACACGGCTGGCTTCTGGAAGAGTTGGCACAAGGATGTATGGTCCGAGATGAATATAAACGACTCCATGGTTCCCCCAGTCTATGTGCCTTCTATTCCCTCTTCCATTGATAACAGTGGCATCATGCCCACTTCCGTCTGGGGTGATGTCGTAGTCGCCAACCCATGGAACATCTACAAGTCTTTTGGCGACAAGGGACTTCTACAAGAGCATCTACCACAAGCCCAGAGCTGGATCGACATTGGAATACCACGAAATGAAGATGGCCTTTGGAACCGCAGCACGTTTCAATTCGCCGATTGGCTGGATCCTTTGTCTCCCCCTGATGATCCCGCCGGTGCAACGACGCACAAGATGCTGGTCTCAGATGCATACCTGGTTCGAATGACAGAGACTTTGTCCGAAATTGCAGAAGCTCTTGATGAAGTGGACCTTGTCGAGAAATATAAAGCCCAGCATTCGAACCTCAAGCGTCTATTCCAGAGCGCCTGGGCACCAGATGGAGTGCTGGCAAATCGCACTCAAACTGCTTATGCCCTCGCATTGGGATTCAAGCTCTTGGATGATGCAGAGCAAAGAGAGAAGGCTATTGAAGCTTTGCGTGACATCATCAGAGACAACGACTATCTTGTCGGCACTGGCTTTGCGGGAACATCGCCCCTCGGCTTTGCTCTCAAGGACGTCAACGCTACTCAAGACTTTTATCGCATGCTTCTTCAAGAAAAGGTTCCGTCTTGGCTGTACCAGGTAGCCCAGGGAGGTACTACGACTTGGGAGCGATGGGATAGTCTTGTACCAAATGGTACCGTCAACCCAGGTGAGATGACGAGCTTTAACCATTACTCCTTTGGGTCCGTGGCGAACTGGATGCATCAAGTGATTGGAGGTATTGCACCTTTGGAGCCTGGTTACAAGACAATCTCTATTGCGCCAATTCCTGGTGGTGATTTGACATATGCAACAGCAAAACTGAACAGTCACTATGGAACGATCTGGACTCATTGGACACGTAACGAAGCTGGGTTTCATCTGAGGGTCAGGATTCCTCCCAACACCAGGGCCGAGATCACTCTGCCAGGTGATGACGAGGTCAAGTCGGTTGGGTCAGGATACCATGAATACCTAGTAGGCGGGTCGCCATAGGTCTATGGCCAGACGCTTGCATGATACAGCATCAATTTAGTGAGATTTCTCAAAGACAGATCAACATGCGTGAATGTGAATGTAGCCGCTTGGTATTCGTCAACTACTTGCAATCTACGAGAGACGAATACAACACAAGCCCATAGTGTTATCACTCTTGGCTCAACCGTGCGACATTGTAATGATATGGATTCTTTGGTTACACTCCTAGATGGCACTATCTCTCTGGATCCTACATCAAAGTGTCTATCTACTACGGATGCCAGGCACCCTTCTTCTTCTTGATGTGTCCATTGCCCCACGGATCTAGGTCAATGGGTGCGATAGGCGTCTTGCACTTGGCCTTGAGAGCCGTTTGTGCCTCTTCACTATCGTATGGGGCGCAATCAACCCCAAGGTTGCCGTCGATGCCGTCACAGATGATGACAGGGTCTCCGCCGCAGCGCGTCTCGACGTTGAAGTCCTTGAGTGTGATATTGGTACACACGGCATCCTCGGCGGCCGAGCATGAAAGACGAGCCACAGCGTTGCCATAAACACCAGATGTATATCCAGTAAAGTTCTCAAAGTGGATGTTGCTGATCTTCATGCCCGAGGGATGGGCGTTGCACTCCTCAGCCGTCTTGTTGAAGTAGCAAGAATCAAGGAAGATGCCGTAGTCCATACGAGCAACCCAGAAGTTTCTATCAGGGTATCAATATCACTCCTTTGGCTGGGATGCATGTTGCACTTACTTAAAGGTTACGTTGTTGACATAGCCTGTACCTGTTTCGTTTCCTGCCCAGACCTTGATGCGAGCACCGGAGTACTAAGACTGTCAGATGCTAAAATACCAACGCCATTGAATCATAACTCACATCACCGTTCATCATCCAAACGTTCTCAATGTGCACGTCATGAACGTTGGAGACCTCGCCCTTGTATTGTCCTAGAGAACCCATCGACTACTCAGATCAGCA